>JAPMOR010116019.1:0-10416 GCA_026543865.1 Argiope aurantia
ATATATATATATATATATATATATATATATATATATATTAATACAGTGAGAGAAAGAAAATATTGTTATATTTTATTGAATATTTTACGCAAGTTTAAGTGCAACCTTCTTATAAAATTTATATTAATTTTTTTCTGAGAATGACATGTATATTTATTTTCTCTGCCCAATATACATTCCCTAAATAAGATAAAAGATTTTTAAATGTCTATCATTTCCTAAATCAAATGTCAGTGCTGTCATTTGAATCAATAAATCTCCAAACAGAAAAATAAAATAACAAATCTAAATTTCTCAGAAACTAGTTCACATTCCAATACCCGATTCGTAAGAGGAACAAATGACTGTCGGCGAAAACCAATCATCTATAGCTCGAAGTTAAATAACAATTTGACTTCCTTAAAATTGCACGGCCAGGCATCTGTGGTTTGGTATCGATAACAGCACATCGTGTGTAACATAGCATCGATTCGACAGCTCAGACAAAAGGAAACCCGTAACGTAAGATAAAGCGTAATCATTTTCAGACAGGGCGTTTTGCAATCCCTGGTCGATTTGAAAGACTGATTGAAAAGTCGATTGAAACTGACAGCAGAAGCGGCAGACAGCAATAAAAGCCTGCTTTATCTCTGAAAGCAGTTTCCAATATTTACACTAGATTGGGCCTCGCTCTGCTGAAAGAATGCCGTGATTAGGACGGACGCTGCTCGGCTTGTTTTTAAGAATGCATTATCTTGCAAAATATGTAGATACATAATCCTCTTTTGTTGTCATTTTTTATGTCGCTTTTTCAGATAGTGTTTTGGAAATAAGTGATAAGGTTTTCTGTTCACTGGTTTGATTTGTTACGAAGATGTATCGAATTCCGGGAATATGGAAATAATATAAAAGATGGATTTACTTTGTGAATATAAAATATTTTTTTCTTTCGAAATAGAATGATTTGTAGTTTCTTTATTTGTGTGTCATTTTCACAACAATTTCTCTATTTTTTTTCTTTACTTAATCAAATTGAATATTAGATTTCATGGCATTTTATGATTCAGCATACAAAAGGAAATGTATATGCCAGTCGTTATAATGGTTTATGATTATTATTTTTCTACTTATATATTTATTATTTTTTTATTCCGTAGGCGAAAAATCATTAAAAATAGTTGTACAGCTTAAAGATGCCGCTTTTTATAATTATAAACATTATAGATACGTTTATTTAGCTTTTGCCATAGATCAATATCTGAAAACTTTTGCCGAATCGTTTGCCATCAGATGATTCACATTTAAAGATACAAAAGATATTTTCTGCGAACATATCTTATCTATAAGAACAATTTTTTTGGCTATAGTTTTCTGTGATATTATTACATTTAAGTCACATGCGTACTATTTCACTGAGAAATTCGAATATGAAATGAGTAAGCAAGCATAGATAACATGAGTAGATATTTATTATTGAAATATGATATATTCAGGTGTAAGTAAATATTTCAGCTAGAATTGTGGCAATAACTGATGCAAGAAATTAAATTTATTCAATGAAGCCTGGATTGGGAATTAATCATCTATAATAACATGGTTTAAAGAAAAAAAAAGACGTAATCATATTTCGATTAAAACTAACAATCCTTAATTTTATCCGCAGCATTGGATTTCTTAATCTTTTATGGAGCTTCATTAAAGAATATTCTTAATTTTTTCAAAATATTTCTAACAGAATATGTCCCCATTACTTCTTAAGCTATGTTCTTGCCTCATTTAAGATATTAATCCGTACATCAAAAAAAAACAGTTATAGTGAGTGTGTGTTCTACTGAACTGCCCGGTTTTAAATATAATATTTTTAATCTACACAAACACAGCTACATTACAAAATTTACAAGAAAACTCATAGACAAATAAGTTAAAGTAAACAGTATGGTGGATGGATTCCACTGTTTCCAACCGAAAGCATTCGGCGTTAACACAAGGGCTGCGCATAGAAAAAAAAAGTCGACCTCAGGATGCAGGTCTCCCGTTCATCTGCTTGTCTGTAAACGCCACAAGGGGGCGCTCTCTGCTCAAGGGGGAAAAGAGGTGCTACACAGTAAAAATTCTAGAAGAATTTCTTTGAAAGTAATGCGAGAATAGTACTAAATTTTCTAATATTTTCCTAAGTCAGTCAGTGTATCTTCTTTTGGTTAGAATTTAAGCAATTCAAATCTCAACTTTCTGATGTTCAAAATTATCTCATTAGGATAATCTTGTACTAGAAAATATTCTATAGATTTTCAATCCCTTTTCCCTTTGTTCAAGGAAATCAACAACTACGTAAGATATTTGTCTGTTTGTTATTATCTCAACAAAATTGTGTAAATTGATGCCTATTTAGAAGCTGAGTGTTTTGCTGTTATTAAAATTTCCCGAATAAAAATTGACTTAGTAAAATGCTTATTAATTGTCATATTCATTATTAAAAACATTTTCCACAGTAATTTATTTTAATTTTATTGTATTTCAATTCATAAATTGTCGAAATGAAACTATAAGTGGGAAGTTTTTAACATATCAAAAACGTAACAAAGAAATAATAATACCATAACAAATACAATTATTTAATGCCATTATTTCAATACAAATAAAATTATTTGAATAACATAACAAAGGGAATTATTTTGGTATGCTTTAAGTATTTTTGGTTTACTTTATAATTTTTGTAATGAGTTAATGAAGTTTAATTTCTTTGTCGAATTCTTCGATTTCAACTAATATTATACAATTAAAATTCCTGCTTATATTAAGCATATTATTTTTAAATTGGAGAGTGTGAAATTTATGAGAAGAAATTCAAAAAAATATTTTAAAAGGAAAACAAATAAAGGCTGGCGAAGAAAATATTAATTAAATTAACTTAGACTTTTAAAATGTAATCAGCTATTTACAGAGTGGAGGGAGAATTTATAATGGAAATAAAGATTTATAATAATAAAATAAGAATTTATAATAATAATCTAGAAGGGCTTATATAAAATAAAAAAACATAAAATAAATTTGCTGTATTGAAAAAACATTATTTTTTTATTTTCTCAACCATGATAGTACATTTTTAAAATTCGGAATAAGATAAGAAACTGAAATTGAAAAATAAATAGTACTGAAACGATTTCACATTATTTCTTTTATAATTTTCTACATTTCATACATTTTGAATATATCTAATAAAATATACTTATATATTGCTATTTTTTGAAATTAAATTCATTTAAAATTATAAATAGCAAATATAATTAATAATATTTACCTTTTTCCCACGCAAAATGTGTGAGAGGATATCCTGCAACTGGACACACAAATATAGCTGTCTGCCCAACTAAAGCAGTTTTATTTTGAAATGGACGTCCCACTGGCGAAGATGGCACATTCAGTTTTGCTTGGTGGTAAGCTCTCCCAAAATCGCTCTCGGCGTTGCAAGCATATTCCTTGCCATCACCAACTTCTACCGAGCTGATGTTGAGGAAGCTGTGGACAACGCTACCATCCTGTGTGACAAAATCTCCCAACCGCAAACGAGTGGAGGATGGAATGTTTTCTCCATCGGCGGTCCATGTTATTTTGGGCAATGGATGACCTTTGGCTATGCATCGGAGGGATACTGGATGGCCAGGATTGACGACTTGTTCTTCAAAACGGGATATAATGACAGGTGGATCAGCTGAAAAAACAAACCAAGAAAAATTTAAAAAAAAACACTCACACATTTTTTTGGATTGCAGCAAAAATTTCAATATTGCCATGGTCACAAGTGATATTGTTATGACCGGTGATATAAATTTGTTTCCCAAATCCAAATTGAGATTATATGCATTGAAAGTTCTATTTATTTTCAGAATTATGCTGCAGTACATAATAAATAATCTCTTCGATTTATTTAACAAGTTTTAATTTCAAAACTGTACAGACATTGTGCGAAAGTCTTGGTTTTGAAACAGGAAGATTCAGAAATCGACGCACATTGCCATCGAATATCTATCGTAATTCTAATAAATCAGTTGTTGAGAGCTGAAACAATTTTCTGAAAAGTCATCAAAGTTAAAAAAAAAAGTGTCGGCTTGGATTCACATTATCATCTGGATATTTTCAAAAAATATCCAGATGATATCCAGTCATTCTGGATATTTCCATTCCAAAAAAGGCCTTTTTATTATTTCGAAAAGTGGGATTAGAATAATCAAATAAAATTAAATTTATGATATAATTCTTTAAATATGAAAAATTGGTTATTATTAAAAATTTTATATCATTGAGAATTATATATTGTGATTGCCAGAAATAAGGGGTTTATAGCTTTATAACTAGCAAAAAAAACACAGTTTATCTGTTCATTTATTTTTAATTATAACATAAATAAAAAGGAAAGTAAAAAAAATCATTGTATATATATATATATATATATATATATTGTCGGAATCATGCTTATTTGTTCTACAAATTATCAAATTGGCTTTTAAATGTCCAACGATTTTTACAAATGTCAGTTGGCATTCTTAAATATTCCATGTAATCGTTTCAGTGTGCAAATTATTTCTTAGCATTTCATTTAAAATTATATTATGCATTTTAATGTATTGAATTAAATCTACAATCTAAATAAATCTAGTTGTAATAGGGAATTTAATCATCTTGTGTTTCAAGGCAATGCAAAATATGAAACCTTTATTCAATCATTATATTTTATTTAATAAACTTGTGGATTTCGTTCAACAGATATTTATCCTAATCTACGCATTAGGGACTTATTTTGGAAATTTTAAGAAGATGATTCAGTTTTTTTTTTAATTTTAATTTTTCTGTAACTGATGAATGTGGATGCAAATGTAATGAAATAGATAACATTGACTGTTACAAGTTTCAATGTTAATATTATCCTAATACTTCACAACTGAAAGAATTTGTATTTTTTTTACAAATTTTTTATTTGGCAACTAGAGAAATAATTTTTGTTTAGTTGATCTGCCGGTGTCTTCCATCACCAAAATATCCTCGTCAGTTGCTGGTTGGAAATCAGTCACTGTTAAACTTTAAAATTTATTTCCTTGATATAACTGTTAAAGACTAAAGAAAGACTAAATTTCAAATTTTGAAACAGTAGTCATAGCATTCTATTACTATCAAATTTAAATTGCTTATTTTTCTATAAATAAACGAAAATAAATATCTGAAAATTTTACCTAAAGCCCTATACATTTTCATTTCTTATAGATTCTTAGATTAAGGATAATAAAACATTATTATGTTTATTATGTTTTTATGTTTTTTTGTTTTCACACAAACGCTGTAAAAATATCACAAATATACCATCTATGAATTAACATTTCTTATTATTTCAAAAACTAAAAAATGATAATTCGTGTAGATAAAATTATGATTTATCATACAGAAATGAAAATTCTTAAATATGTTTAAAAGAGGTTTCATATTTCAGAACCACAAATATTTCTGAACATATAATTAGTAATTGCTGAAAAATATACTTTGATGTTTTAAGAAAATATAGAACATTGATTACGACTTTCAAGTATAATCAATAAATTACCGCAAACATGAAAAAACCTTTAACAATTATTATTTAAAATTTCAAGATTCCAAATTTTCAAGCCAAATTTTATATGTAAGCATAATTTATAAATATCAAACTATCTAAGTTTCTTCTAGAAATACATAATATATATATTTTAATGCAATATAAGTATGAAATATAATCTCTTGAAGTATGACCGATTTTGTGAATTATTGCGCACAATGCAACAAATACATCAAATGTGAAATGTCCACAAAGGATGAATACAAAATGATTGACATTATTTTATAGGAGAATAAAAATCTTGATAAAAAAACTTTTCTTATGTTTCCTGAAAACTATACTTAAATTGCATTTCAATACCTTAATGTTTTCAAAAATTTGGCAAATAATATTATAATGAATTCGTACAATTTATTCATTTGTTCATGCATAACCGAAAACTGTTCAAAGCATTGTAATTTTTCCTATAATTTGAAGGCAAGGTTTTGCTTCAAACTCTAAAAACATACTATTTACTAACATTTCCGGGAGCTGTTCAAAATTCATTTGATTTTTAGAAAAGCTGGTGCCAAAGCATGTCAGAACTCGGGCGTAACACCCCCATCTTCAAACTTACCGCTAACTACTGACCTTGTTCAAAATTCTCAGATAGGCCACATCATTTTAGGCATACTAATAGCCATAAATCCCTTTAACATCGCTCTTCCCCCTCTAATCTCACTCAGTTACAAGGGCCATGCACTCGAATCAATATAATCTCCCTCAGTTTTAATAAATAACCTCGAAGCTCAGGTAATTGTTACACGGTGGTAATCTGTTCGTAGCGCTGTGGCGTGCTTGTACATCAAGCACCGCGGGTTAATCTATGCACGCTCGTACGCGTTCGTGATGTGCAGGTTCCGCATATGGGATGGTACACTAGCATCCGTCACTGTCGTGCAAAGTGCTAATTGAAGAGTTAGCTGGAGTGTTAGATGGCTGCAAAGCGCCACGTTGTGGGCTGTTTCGAAATGTAATATGATGGGGACTTCATTTCTAAGAAGGAGTGTTTTAATGAGTACTGTAGTAAGAGGCTCAAACGGGACGATGGTATATTCCGAACACGCCATCTACATTTGAATTTTAAAACTTCCAGCACTTGAGATAGATTGCACTCGAACAAGACAGAGTTTGGAACTATGGAATGGATTAAATTTTGTATCCGAACATATCTGCTTCGCTCATCTGGACTATTCTTATTTTGATGGTTACATTTGATCAATTATTAAATATGATGGAAGAATAATTGCTTGTTGTTAATATAAAAGTTAAAATACAAACGCTCGTGTCTCAAAATAATTTTAGATGATTATTAATTCCGTTAGGATTATTGATATAAGAACAGAGAGAAGAAATTTACAATAAAAAATTATTAAAATGAACATAGATGGTTGCTTTTGTAGGTATACAAAAGTTTAATCTCATGTTTAAATTATTCAAAAAAATTATCAAATGCATGATATTCAGTTAATATTGATTCGATTTTAATTGAGTCAATAATATATTTAGAATATACCTATTCCATTTTCAATTTGAATTACATATCTTTTCTCCTAATAATATTACGTCACTACAATAAGTAAATTTTCTTGCATGCCTTTGATTTTTGTGTCTTGTTTCATAAAATGTTGTTTGGGATTCAGGCATTTTATTTAAAACTAATAAAATACCTGAATGGCCTGTTTGAATTAAGTACAAAAAAATTAAAATATATTCAGAAATTTCTATCAAATTGTTTACTGAAATTAACTATTGAAATAAATATAAGCTTTGTTAAATTGTTTCAAAAATCATAATTAAAAACGCAATATTACTCTAAACTTTATAACTTAAAAAAAGACTCAGAGCCGTAAACCAACAAAACTAGAAAGGCACAAAATATTTAATAGAAGATTGATATCGGTCTTTATCGAACACAACTTTTACAACAATCAGCTACCTTTTAGAAAAATGTTAATTGCTCTAAAAGCTATTAAAATTATTAACTGCTCCTATTTAAATTTCCTACCCACCTATTTAAATTCCTCTTGACACTTTTCCGAGTTTTGGCCATTAATTTGAAGCCCATTAAATTCATGTCTATTAGATGCAAATGAAGAAACGTGATGTGCGTAACAAATACCAAAACACGAATTCCATTTCCTAAAAGGAAACTAACTGTGTACCAACCATAACCATACCTGGGTCGCCCAAACAATGTGCACGCATTTTGATGGTATCGTGAGAAGAATCGTCTGAATAGTTTATGAGCAAGCTGACAAACACCTCGACTCGAACGTCGCATTAATTTTCTTAACGCGCGCTTCCTCCCTGTTGTAATAAATATCGTTCTTTGGGGGAGAGAGGTATGCACGAGCAGTTGAGCCCACAAGGGGTCTCCGGGGAAAGAGGATTATGAGAAAATGTTATCCTGAAAAGTGGGGACTTGGTGGGTTTAAATCACTGGATTTGCGATGAGTTTTCGACCCATGAGAATCGAAAGTAGACAGCATTGAAATATCCGGAGAGAGAAAGAGAGAGAGAGGAGAAATGTTTGATTTGAATGTTGTCACTCGAATGATACCGGGGAGTGATAGCAGTTATTGGAAATTGAATATCATCTTAAGAGACATTCGATTTCTTTAGGGGGATTTTTCTCTGTAAGCCTTGCATTATAAATAGGGATGGGTGAGTAATGGTTCCAGAATGTTACCAAAACTGAAATGTTTAATTTTCGGGATGAAAATGGTAAGGAGTATGGGTAACTATCAAATCATGTTCGATTAGTCTCTGTCTAACATAAAAAATACTGATGTCAAATTTATATTAGTTCGAATTTCTTAGTATGACTAATTTTCAAACACATTTATTTAATAAGATTTGTTTTATTCTTACAACGATGAAATTTTAATTATTCACTAATTTGCTAAGCGCATTAAAAAAGTTGAAATGTTGTCCACTTTTATATTCTGTGTGATCATGAAAGATTTTATTATTTTCAGCCTTAACTGTCAATTAATGATTAAAATTAAATTTCAATACCATTTCTTCATTTGGCTATAAAGTTTACAAACAATATTATTAAGATCAAAATGTATAAAATAATTAAATTGGAAAGTCTTTCAGTTCACCAATAAAAGCATAATTTGAAATTAAGCATTAAATAAATTAATTGGTATTCATAGTAGAAAAAAAGTACTTAAAATATAAAAGCATTTAAGTAAATATTTTAAATTTTATGAATAATCATTTTAAATAAGCGTCTATCCTTGTCTGTAATTCGGGTAGAAATAAAAACAACCGTGCCCCTTTGATCTGTGCCTTTAATGGATGCGAAATTCCAATTTCTGTTTTGGTATCGAACAAACTAACACAGCAATTTTTTATCTGTAAATTTACTGATTTATCTATATGGAAATAAACTTAAGTATGGATAAATGACAAAGATGAGATAATAAGCACGAATCAATGAGTTGATGTCTGGAATTTTTATTATTCTATATTTATGTTGATACGAGCCAAATTGAATGTTTTTCGCGTCAATGATTATTGTTTTGGGCGGAGCACCTGGATTCTTCGGTCCTACATCTCTGAAACATTATAGTTATTTTTTTTTTCATTTTAACCTATTTAAGATTATTAATATGGACCTGGATATAATTAAAGTTTTTTGAAAACCTTTTTTATTCTGTATTTGATATTGGAGTTTTTATGTTAATTATCGTAATTTTTTTAAATCTGACTTTAAAGATTATATTTTATTGCAACGTTTCTTGAAGATTATAGATAGAAGGAATTACATTGCAAAGAAACAAACGTCTAATATAATTTTAAATTAACAGTTAAAGTGTGCTGCAAATAATATATATTTTAATTTCTTAAACTTTTAATTTCTTCTTCCATTGCACATAATATTTTCTACTACAACTTTCGTTAGTTATTATGTAACTATCAGATCTGATATATTTTTAACAAGATTACGACCCGTCTAGACGAGAGCACATTTTCAAGTGCATGAATGATAATCTAATTTAACTAATATAAACTATTTCTGGCTATAAAAATAATTTATGTCATATTGAAAACTTTACATCAAAATATTTTAAGGAGAAATAATGCAAGAAAAATAAGCAATTATATTATAAAAAAATTAATGTATTTTTCTTTTTTTCTTTTGGAACTCTTGAGTGATTCAAAACTAGATAAAGATATCAAGAAGTTTGATTTATGAAAGTGTATAACCATTCTTTCGGATTTCAATTTCTAAGTGAATAATAATTATTTATTTAAGTAAAATTGCATTTATACTTTTATAAATTAAAAAAGAAGAAGAAAAGTTTTAATTTTCTACTTCATATTTGATCCTCCTTCATGTACGGATTGAAACTTTCTCCAATTCAAATTCCATTATTTCCTTTCTTGTTTTGATAAAAGTTAATATTTTTATTACTTAGAAGTAGTTATATTTTATTTTTTGGAAGTATAGTTAATTATCGTTCATTAAAAATCATCACATTAAAATATTAGATATCACGCCACAAATTTGAGCCGAATTAATATCCACTGAGATATGGTTACAGAATTGTCAATGAAATATACATATATTAGGTCTACCGGAAAGTTCTGTCCGCTCCGGTTACAATCATAACTGGGGATGAAAAGTGGATTACCTAGGAAAACATCATAAGAAAAAGGGCATATTGTGAACCCGGAAAACCTGCCCCCTCTACCTCTAAACCGAAGTTGAGCCTGAACAAGAGAATGTTGTGTATATGGGGGGACATTCGAGGACCAATACATTTTGAGCTGTTGAAACCAAACGAAAGGCTAAATTCGGAGAG
>JAPMOR010116030.1:0-12560 GCA_026543865.1 Argiope aurantia
CTTATTATAACTTTATTAGTGAAAAATTAAAAACATATTCTTTATTATACTAGTGTTATTAATCCTCATATATAAAAGTTTAAATATAATAACATTTAATTTTATTTGACTCTTCATAAATTAACAATTTATCTACATTGAACCTGTATTTAAATTTTCTTCCAATACGTCAATAATTTAAAAAAAGATAATAAAATATGTAGTTTAAAGTTTAATAGCTTTATTTTTAACAGATGCATTCTCTAAAGTGTTTTGAACAATTTTTTACTATTCGATAAATTTTCAAAGATACTAAAGAATATTTTTTATGAATATGTATTATTTCAAAAATGGTGTAGAAAATATCAGTGCAAATAATAAAATTAAACGGATTAGAATTGTTGTATTGTGAATACTTAATACATTTCAGTAGTTTTTACAAGAATATGTTTTCAAGACTTACGAAAATAGATTTCTTTACTTGAAAGTATCTCTACGCATTTTCAAACAAAATATTATTTCCTTTCGAATTAGAGATCTAAAGCAATAAATAATTTTGTAATTCAATTTTTCTACTTATCCTTCTAGAATACATTAATTTTTTACGAAAAACGTTTATTTATGCAAATTTTATAATAATATCGTTAAAATGTCTATTACGCTAATGGAATTTTTTTTTTGAAAGCGATAATTCAAGAGATATTGGATAAATTGGCAAGCAAATTGAAATGTCATATGGGAAGAATTAAAATAACCTAATTATCTAACTAACTTTTATTTCTAGAATATTCTTTCTTAAATATAAGGTTTGTATTATTCAAGAATAAATTTATATCAAGCATCGGATAGTATACGAATAATGAAAATTTTGTGGTAGATTTTAACAATAGATAATTGTTTCACATATTAAATTTCTTTTTACATATTATCTTTCAGCCAAAAATTTAATTGATTGCATAGTTCCCAATCTAAAAATTCCAATCAATTAAATAGAATTGCATCACATGGCATATTCGTATTAATTTGCAATATTTGAATAAGTTTGCATTCCCCGTATAAATTGGAATCCTCACCATAAAATTATAATTTTAGGATTAAACTAAACGAATGCCACTGAGACTTTTAAAATAAATTTCATTATTATTAACAAATTTAACGATATGTGTTTTTATTTTAGTATCAAATCCTTTATTTTTTACAAATCATTATACTATTTTCTGGAAATTTAATTACCAACAAACAACGTTAAAATATTTCATATTATGAATCAGATCGCTATGAAGGAAAAATGAAGGAAATATCATTCTTTATATAAAATCAGTGTTTTAAATACAGTTGTGTGTAACATGATAAATTCGCTGCAATAATCGCCTTAACTTTTGAAATAGATAATTCTTTTCAGTTTTTGAATCTTCTTTAAATATGTAATTTAATATGTATAATACATGACAGGAATGGAAAGCTATAGAAATCTTTATCCTAGCCTGAATAGGATATTCTTTTATCGAGCAACTAAGGCAATGAACAATAAAATAACAAGATTATTTGCGAAGAAAAATGAATGAACAATGATTTTTTTAACATCAAATCTTTTTTACAACAGTTGGTTTATTATAAAAAAAAACACTTTTTTTTTTCCAATTCGTAGTATTTTATACTTTTAACATATATCACTGATCATAAATAAGATACAACTAAGTGAAATAAATTTTAGTATTTAATAGTTTTAATTTAAATGGGTGTCTATTTCAAAATATATCATTTATATTGTTCAAAGAAAATAAAAAGTTTTTTTAACAAATAATCCCTAATTGATAACATAATGAATTCTTAAATTATTGTATTATTTGTATACTGCAATAAATGTATTTATTAAACTCAATAATTTTCAACCACGAACTCAACATTGTATTTTTTTTTTTTCAGAAAAGAATAATTTAGTTAGTTTATTAGATAGATATCTATAAACTGAGCAATTCTGAACAAATTACCCATCAAATGCTTCAAATAGTATTCGCAATTTTTTTTTGGAAAACGTTAAATATTTTCATTTACGAACTGTTATATTTTTATGCATAAAATATGCTATTTCGATTGTTTAATGAATCACTAGAAGGTTTAAACTGCATAAAACACAAAGTTTGATATCAAGTTTGTGAAATTTAAAACTGACATTCTAAATTCACATGAAATTCGGAGTTTTATTTGCATTTCATCAACAATTTTTAAAAATAAAATGGTTTATTTGTAAGAAAAATACTATTTAAACCACATCTAAGAAAACAGGCAACGCCGAAAGCTAGTATAATACATGCACTACAATTATTAAAAATCATTTTTACAATATTGCAATCATTTTTTCAATCAATTAATTTTATTTTATTTTCATGGTGAAATGCCTTTGAATACCATAGAGAACATCTCATCTATGTGAATTTCAAGTCCACTATCGGATGCAAAATATTCACTCAAATAGTTTCTCGTAGGAGAAACTTAAAAATCATCCTTCTACAAACTATTTCAGCTATAAACACTGCACAGACATAATATACCCTTCAAGAGACTTATCCCTACGCACAACAAAACCATTAATCAAAGCACAATCTGACTAAGCCCGGAAAGACCACGGGGACAGAAACAGGGCTTCCCAACAGCACCAAAATCGACAACCCTTCCTGAGCCCTAAAATTAATAATCAAGCCCGACACCTTCCCCCCCCATATCACCCCCTTCTTCCTGATTAATCCCGGAGCTTCTAAAATTCCTACATCTAAAACGCAAGGCCTGAGAAATTCCACCAGCCGCAAATCGCGACTCTAAAGTATTTATTAACGTTTAATTCCAGCTGCAGAAATCTCGGAGGCCCTGAGCTGTCACGCGTAATTTCCGGCGTCATCAAATATTTAAAGCTCATAAATGCGGCCCATCTATCGCGCAGAGAAGCGCTTAAATATTCGATAAAGGCAATGGAAACAGCGATTTGTGCAAGGATTTGGCGGAGTAGAGGGACCTTGGCGTAAATGATCGCTGCAATCTATTCAACTCAGCCGTTTTAAGCCGGGATACGAGTGATTATACTAATCTTGGCGTGATGTGGAAGGTCTATGGCGTTGTTCGTATCATTAGACTGCTATTGACCTTAGGATTTAAGTCGAATCACATAGGGTGAGATCAGGGAACAAGTGCTATTTGTTCCGATGAGATCCGCTTGGACACGATACAAATACATTTAATCTGTGAGGATTTTGTTCGTTATATTGTTTTCCAGCAATGGAGGTTGATGGAGACGTATGGGAATATTAGCATCTTGTTATGGTGTAGTTAGGAATCAGTTGTCATCGAAGAATGTTGAGTCGTAATCTTATGGACAAAACTGTCAGAAAAATGGCGTTAGTAAGCTTATGAAATGTGATAAGACTTTAAGTTTTAAATATTGAGTGATTTGAGTTCTAAATTAGTATCATGAAAAAATAAAAATATAAAATGATATTAACTAAGTGGAAAATTCTTGATACGTAAGAAATTAAATGTTCCGCTAAAAGGCTAAAATACATTAGATAAATTATAAGCCTATGGCACAATTTTTTTCAAGGCTAATTTCTGTCCTTTTATTGTTTTTTGAAACAATATCATATATATATATACACACACACACACACACACACACACACACACACACACACACACACACACACACACATATATATATATATATATATATATATAGGGGCGAAACAAATGATCACTAGTCTTATATAACATGGGACTTACGGCCACGTGCCGATTGAATGCATGTGTTGACCTTTGACAAGGGCAACGAAGGGATAACTTTCATTTGATACGTAGAAGTAATTGCGCAGCAATTTTTACACAGTGTCAGTTGAATTAATTAAACCGAAAGTGTAATTGGATTAGGAAATAAGAGAATGAATTAACTATGGGCTAAATTAATATAAAGATTTAGAAATTAATTTGGTTTAAATTAAGTTTAAAATATCATTACACACACACGCACACACACGCGCACACACACACACACACACACACACACACACACACACATATATATATATATATATAAAAGTCATAATTTTTAATGTGATTTTAAAATAATATATCCTGTTTAGATAGTAAAGCGAAATTTATATGAGGTAGCTGTAGAATGAAGAATTACTAATTTTAAAATTATAAAATGTTTTTCTGAAATGTACAGTCAATGAAATTACATTCATTACACCATTACTTGCAATTTAACAATACAAAGACGATGAAAAATAGAAAAATATAAATGAAAATAAAATGAAATAAGAAAGAATTGTTTCTGTAATAAAAAGAGAAGTATATCCTATAGTATAAGAAACAGAAAAGGAAAAAGGTCTTGCCATTTAGGAGAGATTAGATTACAACTGGTAATTCAGAATAGTGAAAGAATAAATAAAACTAGTATAATGAATACTAACACCTATTATCCTAATTTAGAACATAAAAATTTATTTATTTTGGTCCTAGTGAGGGTAAAAGAAGTTTATGTCTTAATCTATTTGAAAGGAAGTAATTATTTAAAGTCACAAAACAAAGGGAGGCAATTTCGGTGGGTTTAATCGATTTCCACCGAAAGGCTAAAGTTCAATTACTTGCGAAGAACACAAATTAAGGTATCCGAGATTATGAATATGTCAGATATTTACTTTTAAAACATCTTAAGATACTCTTAGAAATATATCACGCAACAGAAAGGCGTTAATAGTTCATGGAGGGTTTTTTTTATATAATAAATGTATTTCAATGTTGGATAGTAAAATTACACTTTCCACCTTTCAAAAATTAACGATCTGAGGACAAAATTGAGAACAGATAATCTCATAAAAATAAAGATTTTTTGTTGTTGTTGTTGGTATGACCGGACAACACAAACACCGGGTTTGGCAGCCAAGCTACAATCTTTGATCAAGCCTCATCATACTTTTATCAAGCCTGAAAAAAAGAAAAAAAATATTGATATTTGATTTATCATCCTAGGAAAGCATCCAAATTTGAGAAATATTCATTCCATCAAGAGGAAGAAATTTTGAAATTTTTTAGCTGGTATTATTCGATCAATAAGTGAACTGTTTTCGGCAGAATATGAAAAAGTTGGACCAAGACAATTGCTTCAAAAGACGGCGGGAGAATATAATGATAAGGAAATTGAAATACACTCAAAACACTTTGACATAAATTTACATTATAGAATGCAATGAAAATAAGCATGGATATTTAAAATATTTTTTAAACTCCCAAATGGTAGGATCAGCAAATTTGCAGCTATAATTGATGAAGAACCCGCATGATAAAATGTATGGTATAATGCTAAATGGAAAAGAAAAGCAATATGTAAACCCGCTGACTGGACCATATGTAAACCATGGACTAAATTTCAAGTAGTAACTCACCTAATGTGATGTCGAAGTGGTATCGGGACTTATGTCCACTTTAATAGCCCGCTGACAGTTATCTGTCAGCGATTTAAGCCGAATGAGCGTCTTTTATTTTTTCAGTAGCGCCAACTAGGGCCAAGAGTACGACCTAGCTACTTTAATGCGTCACATTTGCTTGCACAACCCCATTTTACAGGAGGGGCACATTCCCACAGCTCACAGATAGAACGGAGAAGAACAACCATGCCCGAACCGGGACTCGACCCCTGTACGCCCAGATAACGGGGAAGACGCGCTACCCCTATTCCAGGACGCCGGCTCATAGCGACTTAATTCTGGCAAGACTGCATTGCTCCTCTATGCACAATGCACTTGTGCATTTTTCATACATAAAAATATTTGATTCCAATTGAATATCCAACACATTAAAATACGTGTTCTTATTGTTCACCAAATCTGAATAGTTATCACCAAAAATTTTGATACTGCAATTAGTAACTTTTTTAAACGGTAAGCTATTCATTTTTATATGATTTTAAATTATTTTTGATAGGGAATATTTGCTTTAATCATATTTCTTTAACCGTATTTTCTGCAAAAATTATTCTTTATATTCACATGATTAAATCAATGCATTAAATTTTCAGGAAATATGACGAAAGCAAGCATTAAATTTATTCCATCAAATTACGCCTGAATATATTCTGTTACTTGATAATATAAGTAACTCACATTGAAATGTTTCGTATTTCCTGATCTTTACAGAAAGAAAATATTTGTAAAATTTTTCAGAGAAACCATTTCTATCAAGAAACGAATGTTCTATAAGCATTCTTCCCTCCGGGATGAAATTCTATATCAAATTGTTTCCTCTCTAAATAACCAAATTCTGTATGAAATATAACACAATTCGTATATAAAAATGCAGACTCAGTTATTTCAAAAGAACTACTCCAATGAAGAAAATCCTTATATATAACAGAATTAAATTTTGCTGATGCAACAGTGATAGTAAAGTAATACGCAAAGGCTTGAGTTTTCCGATTTGTTTTTCTTACCATACTCCCAAAGGAATAAATACACTTATGTTTCTTTTATTCTTTTGAGCACTCAGATCATCTCTTTCTTACGATGATGGTCCAATTTCCATGAGAAATATTGCTTTTACTGAACAAATAGCGTTGGTTTCCTTCTAAACTTTTATAGAGAATCCTCAAATATGAATGATATTAATATAAAGAAAAGATGCAAGCAATCATATTTCTTTGATAGAAAATGCATTATGCGTTAATGGAAATATATTTTCTGAAAAGTGATTGAAGAATTCAAGGGGAAATAATTTTGTATATTTTTATTGTATTTGATAAAAAAAAGCATTACAAGAAAATAAATCTGAATTTTAATATTTCAATAATTTAAAAGCTTCCGCTGCTTTTAGTATACCAGTATGATGCGTTTCGCATAAAAAAATTATAAATGTATTCATCATTTTTTTAAAAAAATATTTTTGAAAATAAGGAAATGAAGCTTTCAAAAATGGATTTATTGTATGAAATTTCTGGAAAGCATTTATTTATATTCTTATTGACTGCATATTTTTAATAAATGATAAGCTTATATCGAATCTCTACTAATACTAAGGATGAATATGTGCATTTCTATGTGTGTGCGAGTGTTGGCATTCTACAGATCAGAGCGTATAACTTATAATTACAAAGTGTGGAGAATATATTCTTAGGGAGGTTGCGAATGCATTTTGGAGAGAGTGTTTGAAATTCTAATTAGAATTTAATAAACATTAATTAGAAAAGCTTAATTTTAAAAAAATTAAAATTTTAGAAACATGTCTTTTTAATGGTGCGAATTTATTAATCTTGCATATTTTTCCAAAATGTTGGCATTTTTTAAAATTTGTTTTTTGTTTAATTTTCTAAAAGAAATTACTGTTACCTTGAAATCGAATTATTTTCATTAATTCAGCAAATATTTAAATTCGTGATTTTCTTCCTTGAATGAAGACCTAAGTAGAATGTTTAATATGTGTACAGTTAATAAGACATACAGAAAAGAAGCCTTGAACTTTACAAGATGTGTGAAGCCCACATTTAAGTTCTTAATAGCGAGACGCCATGATAACAAGGGTCTGGTTTCCATTAGAAAGGTTTATACATACCATAAAGAAAATGATTATAAGACAATTAAAATAGCACTATTATTATCAAATTGTTATCTAATGCTACTAGATAGAAGTTTGACGGAATTGTGGCCTTGAAAATATATCGAATATTTGGAATTAAATATAACCAATAACCCAGCCAACCAGCTGGTTGACAAAGGCTACTATCAATTAAATTCACATGAATATACTTATCCGCGAAATAATTTTATGAATTGAGTAAAGAGTACCATTTAAAATATATTTCCTTGTGGATAATTCTGAACAATTCATTTTTTTAATTGAAGGTGGAGAATCATTTATTAAAAAAATTATCTAACTCATTTTACCCTATTTACAAAGCCTATCTTATGTATTAAAATACATGATTTGCTAAAATGCCTCATCATGAAATGCAGCCAGTTGAATCGAATTTTATACAATACTGGTACTATATCAAGCGGGTGCAATTTTGTATAGTTGAAATGAACAGTATGTGTATTAAAAATATGTTTATGAATTTGCTTGCAATTTGATAATGTACAGCGAATTTAACTGAAGATGTTACAATTTTTATTCGTTAAAAGTTCCTTCTAAAAATATTGGTTAAATTTCGTCTATTTTCAAAATTTTTATAGTTAATTAATTAATCAAGTTTCATATATAAGGTCATTGTTAAATAACAATTAAACATTCCTGATCATTGAAGCTTGCTTTCGTCCTATGCCGCTCGATTTTTTAATATTCTGCTATATGTGCAGCAAAAACAATCATTGCTTTTAACGCATATGATACAAAAAATGTAACAAAATAATAGCCGTATGTAATAAAATATATCATGTAACAAAATATGAAGGAAATATTGAATTCTTCTTCTTCTTGATACATGGTATTTGTCAGTATTATATCCAGTGTTACTTTTTATTTACATCAAACGGTTGGAAACAATGTATAGCACATATGTCCATGTTTTTATATACGTATGTCATCGCATAATGTATGGTTTCAGATAAATTACTGGACTTTCATTTGATGCATAATACTTGTTTACCATTTAATGAATCTAGTACCGTCTTCTATATAAGGTTGTATCCTAATTTGTCTTCTAGATCATATACATTATACTAGGCATTTTCTTTACCATACGTTAGTTTATTCTATAAACTTATTTAATAGGTATTATAACCTGAGGTATGATAAAAGTTGAGGACGTGTATATATAGTGTAATGATACAGTTAATGAGTTTTTTAAATGTCTATATTTAATCACTATTCTTTAAATTGTGTTATTCTGAGTTACTGAGCGTATCAATCAGTTTACACATTTGTAAATTTCTAAAAATACGCAGGGAAAAACGAAGTCGTGAAACATAATTCTTTGAATGTATTTTTTTTTCTAAACCATAAATATATTTTTTTTCCTAACAGATATCTTAAAGATATCATCTTACCATAACGCTTAGATTTCTGTAATATCTGTTTGTCTAATCGCAGAGATGGTGATGCTAGTAGTCTGTATAACAGTAGATATTTTGATAGATAATGATACTAGTTCTATATACATCTAGCTGAAGTATAGCCAATCTTTAGCTCATGCTTTAAATTTTTTGTAAAAGGTATAGAATAAAAATTAAAATACCCGTATTTGGAGGAAAATGACAACCTGCTTACTTATCTGTTGACGTCTGATTCCTATATTTGGAATGCCCCCGAGAAATCTATTCACAGAAAATCTGCTCTTCATACTTGGAAAGTATTTCATAAGGAAGAGTGTATTCACTTAATAACAATTTTCACATCATCATTTAAGGTATACAGATTTTACCTATCAGAGTATTCAATCAAAAACACATCCAAACCGCAATTTTAATATGTTAGAAATAGGCTTAAAAGTGTCCAAAAGTTTGGAAAGACGCATTTACAAAAGTGAGAACTCGTTATGTATACGAATAATAAAGAAGAATGTATATGTGTGTATACGTGATAGAATGTATAACTTTATAAATGTGTATGTGTGACAATTGGCTCCCTACAGGTTATACACTTGACCAAATAATACCAAGTTTGGACAGATATAATTTGAAGGATATGCATTTATACTTTGACGTTCCTTTAAATTTAAATTAATTAAAAATTATGTAAGATTTGATTTTTATCCCTCTATAATTTTTATAATATATCAATCGTAGTGACTATTAAAAAAAATTATCGTACAATTTTCAACATTAGTTTTGATTGCTGTAATGAAATTCAAACTGATTCCGTTCTTTCATTAAATATTTAATAGGGAGTTTTTCTTTTTCTGATAAAATTTGAAGAAGCTATATTATTTTTATTATAAGCAATTTAGAAACCATAAAGGTACCGAGAAAGAAAAAAATGGAAGATCGATTATAAGGGGAGTTACCTTTATGATGCCATTATGATATCATGAGCTTGATTTCATTAGAAATATCTGATTACAAAAAATAGGCTTAAAGCTATTAAAAGTATTAGTTTAGGGCCTATAATAATTTCATGTTTAAAAATATTTTGCAGAAAGTCATGAACTGTCAAGTTATGAAAAGTTATTACAAACATACCACTTGTAATATGATAAAAAAATACAACAAGCAATGTTTCAATTGACATTAAAACATTACATTTTTGAAACAATCTAACCAAATATTATGCGATAGGTATTTTTCAGGTAATAATTGTCCCCAGAGGCAGCTAATATGTCTCTAAAATAAAGAAATATTGTTCTAATATACGGAGGCTCATAGTTTTATTCGTAAAAAAATATAAATTTAACTGGAAATACAAGTTTATAAAATATAAATTTATAAAAGAATTATGAAAATATAAATTAAAATTAAAATTTACTTGATTGAAATGATTTTAATATTACGTCCGATATATAGATTTTAAAGATGAGGTATTCTTATGAAAAATATTTGCATGCTTTTTAAAATATATATATATATATATTATTTTTAATTTTTCTACATATTTTTCTTTTTTGTTCAGAGAAGGAACATATTTTTTTACTTGTATTTCTTTATATTTATTATTGACTGCCAATTTTTGGAATTGGAAATATTTTGACACAACGTATTTGCAGCATATAAAATACAACTTATTCCTATGAAATATTTTACTGATATATTAATAATATATCAACAACCATTCATTAAGTATAAAAAAATAGAGCTTGTCAACATAACTGCTGGTCATGAAAGATTGGTTTTCCATCAACATGACAAAAGTTTTAACATTTCATAAATCCTCCCTCATGCAATTATAAAAAGCTAGCAAAAACTTTTTATTGCCTTGCAACGATAAATATTTCGGAAGACCTTCAAGAAGAAATCCCTTCCTCTGATCCAAAGTTCATTGATACCAAAGTCATGTCACAGGCCTGTTCTTAAATGCTGCCGAGACCGCCACGTCCATGTAGTGAGATCAATTCAGCTTCCCTCCTTCTTTGACAGTGTTCTTTTATACGTTTGATAGATAGCTTCTGGGCAAAATCCCTCTTCCATTGACTGTCAAAGAGGATTTATCAGTCCAGTAGAATCCCCTAGTTTAACACACACAGACAACGTCCCCTAGTCCTGGATGAAATACACGTATAATATATATCAGAGAAGGGAGTCGGTAAATTTTACCCTGTGGGCCTGAGAATTCCATGACTCGTGCTTACAGACTGGCAACTTTAATACGCTATGCATTGTTAGAGCTGTCAACAATGCACAATACGTGCTGCATCTTCATTTATACGTAATACCATGATATATTTTATACAAGCCGCTAAACATTTTATTCAATTTGGTGAAAGAATCACGTGAATAGGAAATAGATCCTTTTTGGAAAAATTTGCAGACTATTCTTATTGTAGTTTAGATAACATACTTCAGAAATAAAATATGGAAAATACAAGAATTCAGATATAAATAATAAAAATATTATTTAATATAGCTGTGACGTTCGTTGTATTTGTTCGGTAAGTTGACTTTGAGTTGATAAAATGTTGCAGTAAACTCTCCTGAATTTTTCTATTTCATCAGCGATTGAGTTTAATTATTTAAAGAATTTTTGATACTTCAATCCATGTTTATTTTATGATGAATATTTAATAGCTCATTTTTGCCATGCGCTGTTATCGAGATTTGGGTGTTGAGAATTTTACTCCAATTAATCATGGAATGGTAATATAAAATTATGCCATTTACACTGTTGCATTTTTTATGAAATCTGAAAAATTAAATACTAAGTAAAATATATTTTAAACTTTAATCTTAACATTATTTAATTGAATAAAAAAAAGAGTTTTACCAAAAAATTTAGATAAATAAAGAAGCTAGAGACAATTTTAATTCTCTGCTGTCCTTATACATTTCCGTATCTAGGCACTACCAACACAAAATTTGAGCACTGTAGATTTAAAACGAATATATTTATGGGCAATTTTATATTAGATTTGTTTGGCATAAAAGCCAGGGTTTTGACTATTCTGCGCCACACCAGGGTTAAGTTTATATCTGAAAAAGTATTTTGTGCCGTAACTAAATTAAAATAAACGCAATTCAATAAGTTTATTTTCATTGTTAAAAGTTAGTCCTTGTTTACCATCTAGTAGAAATATCTAACAGTTTTTGTCTTGATATATTTCTGACTGTTGAGAAGTGCTTCATTCTTTAAAATCATTTCAACTGTTTCAGAATCCCTCTAATAAAATATTTTTAATATTAATATAATTCAGAGTCATACACAGCAATCAGAACTGGAAAAAAAGTAATTCATGATATTTATTTATTTAATTAGGTATGTTATACTGCCTTTAAAAACATAATTATTAAGATTTTTTTTTGAAAACTTGCAGCTCTAGAAACTAACTGTTCTTTATTTCAAGTTAGAGCACTTGGAAGTACATTTATGTAAATATTTAACCAAGTAGTTAACCTGTAAATTGTTAATCGGCTAGTTAAATCATAATCCATAGTACTGCTGTAGCAAAAGTTGAATGC
>JAPMOR010116030.1:12570-53343 GCA_026543865.1 Argiope aurantia
AATAAAAGCGTTTTTTCCCCTTCCTCCCGCTTTTAAATCTTATTCGAGACAAAACGTATTTGCTTCTTGCAATATCCATTACAGGAAATGGAGGAATCATGTCAAAATGGATAATGAACATTTTAGTTTCCTTGATACAGAGTTTTCTGATGGTAAATATTAGGTAGATGTTCAATCTGAATTGAATAATGTCCTTACAAGGACTCGAGTAAAGAAATTTAAAAGTTTTATGAGACTGAATTTCGGCAATGTTTATTAGAATTGAGTGCCTAATTTATTCTGAAATTTTTAATTAATAACAATTTTTAAGCGCCACAGATATGCATCCTTTTATATATATAAATATTAAGTAATCATTTTATATATAAATGTAATTTTATTGACATTTTTTAGAAATATTTTTAATGGAAGTTTTATTTAGATATTAAGCTTTTGCTTGATGAGACAAATTGCCAAGATTTAGGCAATTATCCCAAAATTTCTTTTTGATTTTAAGTAGTTTGCACTTATGTTGGTAAACAGATTCATAAAACAGTGAATTCTTCATAGTTTAAGAAAAGTAGGTTTTATTTCTCATAATTTTGATTGCAAAAATTTGAATAAAATCTTGTATTAATAATTTTGATTTAATGATCACATGTCGTGAAACTTTTAATAGGTAACTTGGCAGACTCTCAACAGAATACTGACGCTAGTTGTCTAGAATCAGAGAAGTTCTTATTGACGCCTAAAATAATCTTATTCTTAATCTTAAATTGTGTGTTTTTAATTATTCTATTCTATTAAGAATTTGTATTCACATAAAAATATTAAAAAATGCAGATTCTAGGTGATTTTTTTAAAAATATGTATCTATGCTGCCCTTAACCGCTCTTATAAGTTTAAGTATGAGATTAAAATATGAAGACAATTATTATCGGAGGATATTATTTTCAACGCATGATTATTTACAATCGATCAAGATGATCATACGAAATCTCAGATCTAGTCAGTTCTCTTTTGAGCAGATGGAAAAATGTCTGATACCCTTTTTGCTTGTTCTTATGATCAGTTCAGTTTCAAAGCAACGCTTGGGCTATTTGGGGAAATCTAAAATAATTTTGAACCGCCGTCAGAGGACGAGGCCAGTACGACATCTGTACTGGCATCCTCTCTTCAAACTTCCGCAACACACTAGCTGAAAGACTTGCGTTCTCTTATATGAGTGTACAAAGAGATAACATTATAAGCGTAAATAAATTCAAAATCAAAATTTTCAAGAATCAGACGCTTTAAACCAACCTATCTGAATCCGAAAAGTCCAGTTTTGGAACTGTGTCTGCCTGTCTGCGAACGCGCTGACTCAAAAATACGTTGAGCTAAACGGATGAAATTCGGAATGAGTTTATAACATTTACAGAGTTACATCAAATCTATAAATGTTTATCAATTTTCGAACTAAATCTATTCAGAAGAAGTATATCTATATCACCGTCTGAGTACTGTATAATACAATAACTACAAAAAGGAAGGAGTTAGAAAAATAAATTGTGGTACATAAATTCAGTACCTGGTGTGTAGTTTTGCTGCAAATTTTGAACCACATTTATTAAAAAGTTGACCTTCTATTCATCTGTATTTTCACACGCGCATAAATTTCATAGCACTAAAAATGATAACATAATCTTAATAAGTTAATTAAAAATGTTAATAAATTCGTTAGCATTTCAAGCACAATTTTCTGAGATTTTAGATAAATTCTGTTTAGATAAATCTATCTCAATTTTCAATAAATAATTTTGCATGTGTTGTATGAATTTCCATGATATATTTGATTAAATTAGCGAAATGGTTGACTGACTTAAGGTTTATACATTATCATTTAAGTAAACATGATAATTCGAAACATAACGTGATCCTCAACAGCTTAGATAAATATAAATGAAATTTAGTATGTGATATTGTTATTAAGATTGTGATTTTGTACCAAATATTTGTTTCAATCGGTCGAATAAAAATACTTCAAAAAGGTTTTCTTCAGTATGCTTTATACCGCAAAGTGCTTATGTTGGCACTCTGAATATAAAAATCTGTGCATTCATGGCATCCATGCCTTAAGCCCACGATTTGGTGCAGGAAGCAGGAAATATCTTCCTATTCCCCGCATTTCTAGTTTTGTGCAAAGAGGAGGTACGCAGGTCTTGAAGTGTAATTGATAAAGATCCAGGTATATTATTTCCACTGATTCTATAAGTTTTTCATAAAATTTGCATAAACTAATTAGACTAGTAAATATTTAAAAAAATTCTTTTTGACTCTTTTATTAAAAAGTTAGAAGTTTTATTTTATCTTAATATTGCCAAGTAATTCTAGAACTTGATAGAGTTAAAGCTCAGGATTTTATTAAGAATGCATATTTGTATATAGATAAATTGATTGATAGAAATATATTAACAAAATTTATAAGTATATATAACGAATATATTAGCGATATTATTTCAGTAGACAATATTGCATTTGCATTTTATACAATATAAATGGATGGGGAAAACAAGATTTTCGTCCAAGAAAAAGTTGAATTAAACGCATTTTTTTGTTATTTGTATTAAATTATGTTGTGTTGATTTTTTTTGTTGAAATTTATTTGCATAAAAACGTAGTATTATCTTTTTTAATCTCCAAAAGGAAATACAAATATAAATTTTAAATATTTTATAATATGTTTCATCATTCACAGATAAATGAATTTTCGAGTACTACTTTAATCAGTTGCTTGAAAATCACCGGTTTAAAAAAACGCTTTCAATGCATTATGCAAGCATAAAATGGAATGAATATTAATATCTTTTTACGATCTTCTATATAATAAATGATTTCTTGAAAGCACTTACTAAATTTTCCATATATATTGGGATAAAATAAAATTTCTGTCTTTTTTTTCAAAAGCATTAATAATGTTTTGACGTTTTATAGATGCAAATGAAATCAGTATTTACTCTTTCATTAGAAAGAATTACTTTTTGAACTGTTTTGGCATTTGCTGCTTTTTCAGTACACTTACTTTTGACATAATCATCGTCCAACAAAACTTTTTAAGCCTGTAATTGTGCAGTTTAGCGAAGTTAGTTTTTGCTTTAAGAGTTAGTTTTGGTTAGTTTTTGCTTAAACCACACCAGCAAAATTTTTATATCAATCTTAATCATGTGGTTTTTGATAACGCAATTTAATTTATTATGAATAGCATTAAAATATTTCAATTTATTATATCTTTAAAATATTCCACAAGATTTCTATTGGATTTGAATTTGTTTAATTTGTAGGCCGAATGATAAAATTAAAAGATATTTCCAGCTTGAAAGTCCTAACATATTTTGAATTGCATCATAAGTCTAAGTTAGATTATCTTGTCTGATATTGTCCACATGAAACAACCCTACTTTATAATATTCGTAGCCGATGAATCAAATAAAAAAAATACTTTGAAATTCAGTTAATTCAGTACTTTGAATTTCAGTTATACTTTGAAATTCAGTGCCATCACTTGCGAAGTAAACTCTCAAAGGGCATAACTGTCTATTTCATGTAGAAATAATCAAATCTCATTCACAGTCACAATAGATAAAATCATTTTAACCCAAAAAGGTTTAAAAAGGGTTTGAAATGTAAGATTCAAAAGCTTTATCAGTGATTTTGTTTAGTTTGCAATATTTTTTTTTGTTTAATTTGATTTTATTACCTGAATAATTTTTAACAAATTCCTAAAATTAAAGAAGATTTATGACAAGCCGTTTTTTTGTTATTTATTTATTTATTAGTTTAGAGTCGGAAATAAGAGATCCAGGGCATTCCATTTTTATTACGGATACTAATTCGTTGCATGATTATTCTTTCTAAGTTAAGCAGACTTAAATATGTATAGAGATTAGAGAAAGAGAATCCAGCTCAGGTAACGCCCTTATTATCAAATCAGGGTTAAAACTCAAGGTACAAATAAGAAGACGCACAAGAGAAAATAGTTCAATTATTGTTTTAAGATGCTGCATAAGACCTATCTGCTACGCTATAATTGCATTTACTAAATTAAACAATTTCTTACCTTTGATTTCAATTATAGCTTTTATTTCTAAATTTTTATTATGCCTTTGTGAATACGTATACTTTATTTTGCAATCCTCTAAACATCAACCCTAATGTATTGCGACACAAGATATTAAGAATAAAATTTTTATGTCTTATTTTCCTATAATGTTTCAGAATTTCTCTATTTGTAGAGAAGTTGAAATATTTTCAAATATATTTTCGTCTCTATGAATTCCACAACTTTTCGAATACTAGCTTAAATACCTTGGACTTGAGGAAATTGAAAGATTACAGACAAATGTAGGTATTTCGACTTTCTATGAGAATTTCTCCCCTATTTTACAAATGGCCATTTTTTAAGCCATTATGCGTATATCGTGCCCATTGCAAGTATATTTTAACTATTTTATGGTTTTTATGGCCATTAAAATAATAATGCAGCATTAAAACCTTATGTTGAAAAATGATATTGTTACGACACAATGAGTTTTCTAACAAAAACTTTCAGTTTTTCATGTTACGAGTGTCGCATGGTTGTAAGAACCTTTTTAGATCATTTTTGTATGGATCTTAATGCGTAAATTGCGTTTTTGTATATGCTCGCTGTGAGAGAATTATAATTCTTGCTTTAAAACCACCAAATAATGTATAATATAGGCACGATTTTGTATCACATACTTTCTGGTTGTTTCTATAGAGCTCTGTAGTTTTTTAATCTAAAAAAAATGGTAAATTCTTTATTTAATATTTCAGGTAAAATTGTTAATTTTTCTTTTTCATATTAAGCATTTTCCTGTGGGTTTCATAATCTATGATATCTTTATATCATACGAAGAATTCAAGTTTCATGAGGATAAACTGTAGTCATTAAACCTTTTTTTTTATCTCAAACTAGTTTTCATTAATATTTTAACAATAATTTAATATAAAATTTTGATCAATAATTGAAGTACTCTTTTATGTTGATATTAAATATCATTTATTTTAAACTATAGTAGTGTTATTACTGTGTCCTACGATGCTAGCCGCATGCAAATTAGGAAAACATTGCGAATAAAAGGTACAAAGAAAGAAAAATAAGTATTCTTGAACTAAAATAAACATTTTTTTTTCATTTTGAATTTCAATTTTCTCCTTCATTTAGAAATATCTTCTGTATAAAGTTGTGAACAATAATTTAAGATCATTTTGTATGCTTATATTAAAGACTTTATTAAGAAAAAATCATACTAGCGTTGTTACATAGGTAGTGACCGACAGTGTTTGCTGCAAAATGCAGTTAATGAAAACTTTGAGAATAAGAAAGCTAGTTGGAGAAAATACACACTCTTTGAACTAAAATAATAACTTCGGTTGGACATTTTCTTTCACAATATCACCCGCTTTCTTTCCCAATAAATATAGATTACTTTTAGTGCGAAAAAAAAATGTAAACAATTGTTTAAAACAAATTGAATAATATCTTTGGTTTTCTCAAGAAAAATGATTAAAAAAGAACATTATTTATAAAATCCAGTACTAATGACCTACTGATAAATTAATTATTAATTTGTTATGAAATTAGAACTAATTCTTACGACGAAATGAAATTAATCATTACAAAAAGAAAAAATATATTACTAGTAAAAGGAAAAACTAAAATAAAATTCCTATAATTTAAAGAAGCCATTATTTTAACTATTTAGCTACTGAACAAAAAGGAATGCGAAATTCTTTATTATCTTTTGGATTTAAAAATAATTGCTACTGAGAGAGATGCGAAATTTTTTTTGTTCTATTAAATTGAGTTGTTAATGACTTAATATTTACAGATGAAAGCATAAATGTTATACTATTCTAAGCGAACTCAAATAAATTTTTATTAACTAATTTAATCCACAATAAACCATTATCGCGAACAAAACAGATTATTTTTAAAAAAATTCAACAATGAATAAGAAATGTAGCATATTGTAGAATTAACAAATCTCCCTTTCTTCATTTTCTCGCCTAAAGCTCGCTACTACAAAAGATTAAAATGTATTATTCATAGATAACGCTTTAATACTCACGAGATCTTTTTCTACCATTTTCCATTAAGCCTAATAGTAGTAGTGGTTGCAAAAAGAGATTAAAACCAAGAAAATAAAGGCAAGAGTGTGACATTTACTCTTTGGAAATCGTTTTAATTTCTTTCATTTGAAATTAAAATACATTTTTTATGATTAGAAACGGAAGAATTTTCAATCTGTGAATAAGCTCCTCGTCAAAATTTCAAGAGTGTAGAATATTTAAATTAAAAGCGATGCCGTTTTCTTATTGTGTTCAACATCAGTGAGAAAAAAGAACTTGTTTCCTAGTTTATAATAAGAAAGCTGCCAAATAATTAAAAAAAGATCAATGCAGTCCAGACTATCTAATGATCGAAAATGTATTAAATAATGAAAAGACTCCCATTAATGATTCTTAGATTTGAAGTTAAGTGCTAATTGAAAGGAAGTTTAAGAGAGTAGCAACTCAAGTAAAAGTTTTCACTCGTAAAGTATGTAATCTGAAATTTTCAACGAGTTATTTAAAATGGTATTATTATTTTTTCACATAACTTGTTCTGAATAGCTATCTATTAAATAATATGTTGGGATTGATTATTTTCTTTTAATATAAAATTAAGAAAATAGGCAGATGTTTTTAACTGTCATATTTTATACAAGGTGACACAAAAAAACAGGAATTTTTGAAATGCGTAGTGGCAGCTATGAGCAAGTGGCAGCACTGGGGGATAGTGATCTTGAACAAGTAAACACTTTGCCATTTTAGTAACCATGGATCAACAGCGTGCGTTCGCCATAAAATAATGTTTTATAAAAACAGTGATAGTTTGGAAGTGCGCAGAGGAATACTTTGGAAGCTGCACAGAGGGAAAATTTGGAAGATGCGACTTTTTTATAATTTAGGAAGTCATTTTGCCATCCCATTAAAACACACGATAAAAAGTTTAAAGAGACTAGATCTACCCTAAAGGAGAAACCAACAAGACGACCAAGAAATGCTCGTACTGCACGGAACATTGAAGTTGTACGCAATTATGTCCTACGGAGCCCATAGCATTCAATTCGTAAACAAGCAGTTACGGTTGAAATGTCCCAGGAGAGTGTTCGCAGAATTCTTCATTTAGATTTTAATGGAGAATTCTGAATGAAATTAACAGTATCCCAACTGAGATATTGCAGCGACCAATGAAGAATCTCAACAACAGATTTCAAGAATGCATTCGTACAGGAGGACAGCATCTAAAAGGACGTAATGTTTTTTTAAATGATAAATTCTATTAATGTTTCTTAAATAGCAAACTTTAAGGTTTCAATTACTAAGAATAAACAGGTTTTACTTCCAACACTCTTGGTTTTATTGGATTGTTAAAAAGTTTCCGTTTTTTTGTGTCACCCTGTATTTATTATACACTTAGATATTTAAGGCAATCTGACTTAGAGACGCTTAAAGTTTTCTTAATTGTTCTATGTAGATCAGTCAAAAAATTATTAGCACTCTTTCCAAAAGATTCCAGGAGAAAGGTTATTTTAATGTAAATTTGTGTCAATATTTTAAACATTTATCTGCATCGTGTGATATAGTGGTTTTCATTCGGCAGTTTTTATTTACTAATCTGTCTTATGCTGTCTTTGGCTACTGCGAGTGACATCCAAATTGAGAAAATGTGCAATGACTCATTTTTTTATGATTGGAAAGATGTAATTGCATTGAAATTTATCAGCAGTTACATAGAGTGTATGGAAAAATGTGATGTTACACCATGCTGTAGTGCGCCTTGTTTGAAAATAGATTGAACGCGATACCACTGAGATAGGGATAAGGATAGATAATGAAGGCAAAGTTATACTCCAAAAATGGATATCGGATTTTGGACAGAATTTCTTTCAATGAGGCAATTAAAAACTTGTGCCACAACTAAGAAAATGTTCATGTAACAGAGGTAAATATGCTGAAAATTAGATTTTACATGGACCTTTAATATAATATAAAAGAACAAAAGTACAAATAAAGTTATTGTAAAATTTCAACCCTATTTTGATTTGTTAAGCGGTACAATAAACTTCATGATTTACTCTCGTAATATTCATTATAATTTGTACGGGTTGCTAAAGGCCTATAATTTCAATAAATTAAAACTAATAAAAGCTTTTTAAATTCTATTTAATTGTTTATTCTATATTATGTGAATATTTACCCAAGCACTTCTCTGATATGACAAGTTAAGTAGCTGAAAAAATGTAGAAAAACGTACATAAAAAGAATTACATTACAACAGCATACCTTATGCTTCAAGTTTTATTTTAAATAAATTTTCAGAATTCATTCTATGGCTAAAAACTTAAAATTTCAAAAAGTGTTAATTTTTTTGTAATGAATCTTGAATTTTTAATCTTGAAGTAATAAATATTTAACTGTTTTTGATACTATTTATTGATTAAAAATTTAAAAAAATATATGAATAAATGTAAAAAAAAATCAATTGCTTTCTTCTTGCGCCTATATTTTGTAACGCAGTCTTGAAGTAATAAATAGTTAACTGTTTTTTAATACTATTGATTTTCAAATTTATAAAAAATATATGAATAATAAATGTTACAAAAATCAATTGCTTCTTTCTTGCGCCTATTTTCTGTAATAAAATATTCAAGTAATAAATAGTTGATGGATTTTTAATACTATTGATTTAAAAATTTAAAAAAGTTATATGAAATAAGGAATGTTAAAAAATCAGTTGCTTCTTTCTTGCACCTATTTGATGATTTAAAATTAGCAGTATTATTGGAAATAATTAGAATCTGTCTGAATAAATCTCCAAAAAATAAAGTATTTTTCTAAATTTTGATAATAGTATTCAATTTTTTAAAGTCCACATTTAAATATTTTCGGATATCACATTTTGTCTAAGTTCAATGCTCATTGAATTAAAAAAAATATTGTAAGGAATTATTTTAAAAAGTATTTTTGTCAAGGTAAAGAAAATATGAAATTAATGACGTGTTGATTGCTATATTTTTCACAACCAGACTCACGTATTGCCTTTACTTTGCAAACAGATATGATGTCGGCTTACTTTTTTGTCACAAACTTCTGTATCGGAATCGGAATACTCTTGGAGAAAAGAAAAAGTAGAAAGTCTTTCTATCGTTTAGGTAGAATACAACATACAAGAAAACTAAGCGTATATACAGCTAACCAGATGTCAATGTGAAAAGAGTTATCAAAAATTTGTGTTTATAAAAATAAATCATAATCTAATTATGAAACTGTAAATTAAAAATAAAAGTAAGCATTGATTTTATATATTTGATATTTTAAACAAATTATACGCACTTTAATTGTTACACAATAAATGACTAATATATAAAATAATAATGATTATAATTTGATAATTGATAATTTTTAATTTGATTTTGATAATTTTAATAAAAAAATTTCACTAAAGAATTTCAAAATTTAAAAAAAAATGTATTCATTTTGTTTGAAAATATGAACTTCTCAGAAAACGAGATTAAAGGGCAACTAAATACGATGAAGTAATCTTGTTTATATCTACAATAGCTTTTAGATAACACGTGATCATATTAAAAGCATACATTATATATGCACGTAATCACATGGACGCAAGTAGAAACGTAGTATAGACGCAAATAAAGGAAAAACAAAATGAAATTATTTTATACAAAATAAAATAAAAACTTTCCTTTTTAATTTATGGATAATTTTTAAAATAGTATTATTGCATTGTAATAAATCACAGCAATTAATTGAAATTCTTAATGATAAGAAATTCTTAAAATTCTTAGAATATCAGCGAATTCAGTAAGTTCTCAAAATAACGAAAACAATTCCAAATCTAATTTTGAATTAATATTTCTTTACATTTTTAAATCTTAATTTTGAATTATCAGTTAAATTACTTTATCTATATTGCAATAATTTGTAAATATATACTAAAACTTAAATAAAACAACATCCTTAGAAAAGTATACCATGTTTTCGAATGGTGGAAGGAATATATTTTATAGGAAAAAATAATATAAGAAAAAAGAAAAAGGGCAAAACACATTTAAAAGCATGACTTCCTTTTTTTTCCATACGTTTTCGAAGCCTAATGAACATATAAATCATCTTTTTTCAAATATCTTCATTCAATGTTTCATTAACAACTGATTCTAAATAGAAACCAGACTGGGTTTTACAGGAATGTTTTACCTGAAACATTTTTAATTGAATTACATCGACCACAACTTCGTAGTAATAATAGGAATTATGAAAACATGAAGTAAAACCTTCGAAGATAATTTAGTTCATGCGTGATAAATTTTGGAAAAATTTAAGTCTTGCGAGTTTTATAGAAAACAATTATCGAAGAATTGTTATAATCGTAAAAGGGACATTAAGTATACGTTTAATTAATTATATAATACTTTAAAAATATTCTGCCTTGCTTCTCAAATGAAATAAAAATTAAGCGTGAAAAATTAATGCCTTTACAAAAAATTTCAAGGTTAAATTAAAAGTTTTACTTAATAAATGTAATTCAAACATGAATAAAAGAGGAATAACTCCTGTTATTTAATTAATCATTGATTGATTTTTCTAAGCTAAAATGTCTAAATTAAATTATGCAAAAAATACTTTTTTCTACACATAAAGTTTAGACATAAATGTTTATATCAATTGTAGTTTATATATTTTCTTAGTAAAAATTCAATTATTTTAGACGTGAAACTGATATATTTTTACTTATGTACTTTGTTGATTTCTTAATCCGGTTTTTTTACGAGGTATCAAATACTATTTAAATATTTTATTAAATCTAAATAAAATATCCTAAACAACAGATTAACAGAAATAGAATGTCAACCACGAATGTCATTTCAGAAATAACAGACGGACTTATCATTTTTCTCCGAAACAGAGCAATCAATTCTATGTCATTCATATCAACCATGAGCTAAAGCAAAAGAAGAACAACTCTATGAATGATGAAAAATATACCTGTCATGTGACAGAACCTGTAAGTAAACTGTACAAATGGATCATCAGTCAAATAAAACTTTTATTCCATTTCAAGATTGATATATCGAATAGAAAGACATTTTCAGGGCGTTTAAAGAATTCGAAAATGGCATGAAATCTCTTATCAAATGTTACAGAACGTAAAAGTAAAGTGATGAATTAATATTGCTTGTCGGTCAGCTTTATTCATTGGAATTGGATAAAAACATTTATATTTTGTTTACTCATCAGAAAGTAGAAATAAGTCTGTTTTATAATAAATGTTATGATTCCTTTTTTTTTTTCAGAAAATTCGGTTCAAATGTGAAAATGTTTCCATGATAAACATGCTAAAAGCCAAATCATTATTTAATAAAAATATTTCTGTGTGAACTAATAAAAAAAATTGTGACAAAATAAAAGCAAAAAAAAAGCCTAAATAACTTTTCAGAATAATTTTTTTAATAAAAGGTTTTGTACATTTTTTCTAATTGAAATAAGGAAATAAAATTTCTTCAAACTACTTAAGTAACATTCATAAATTCTATAAACTTGTTTTATATAAAGAAAATTTCAAATAACTAATATGTCATGATAATAAGTTGACAGCGATAACAAGACTTTTCCTATATGTAGCTTACTCTGCTTTGGAACCTCGTCAGAGTTTGGTAAAGTGGCGATAGTTTAATGTATGGTACCAAAGCTTAATTTTCTAGATTAGATGGAAAGCTTTTGGAGAAAAGATATTCGAATGATTATGTAGTATTATAAACATTAACTGATAAATTTTAAGATATCCAATGTTTATTAATAATTTCACAAAAAAAGAAGTAATTGACATGGATAGTATTCTATACTGAAACAAAGATTTAATTTCAACATAAATTTAATAAATCCAAATTTCTGACTCAGATACAGTTATTAGTTTTGTATGTAATATTTATCACATTGATACATTTTTTCAGAAATGCTTCTTCTCATAATATTAATCTTTTTTTCTTCAAAGTTACGAGTTTTTCTCAATATGATTTTTAAATTATATTGCAATATCGTAATTGGACCAACACTTAGTATAAAATTTATTTTCTGTAAAACGAAATGATTTCATCCTGTATAATATTTTTTCTTTTAAAAAATCTTAAAGATTTCACCGGAAAATATTTGAACGATGGAAATAAATGTAACAAATTTGTTCTAAAAGGAAATCAATTCCTTAGAAAATGTATTTATTTGACAATAAATACATTTGTGCATGAAAGAAATTGTAACTTCATAACAATATGTTTCCCATTTCATACTTAATTAAAAATGCGGGCATTTTCAATACAAATAATTTAGTATCAAATTATTTTGCTATAGTAAATCTTTCTAAATTCCGTTAAATCACACATACCCATGTAAACATGACTTCATTTAACATAATCTCGAGAAGGCGGTAAAAAAAATCTTTAAAAGAAACAAATACATTTTCGCGAAAAGATATTTTCACTTTAAATGAAAATGCAGCTAAGTTTGCAATTATAAGTATAAATACAAAAGTATTCATAAAATTATTTCAAATAAATGATGATAAAGATTAAATAAAATATCCATTACAAAGGGATAAGCATTTAATAAAGTGGGAAGTTTATAAATCAAAAATAAGAAAAATATGTAATTAATTATTATTTCTTATAAAAGATGATGTACTTCTTTAAAAATATCGAAAAGACAAAGGAAAAGTGGCGTAATAGAACATTCATATCATAATAAAAATTATTGAGTGTAAAATCCACTGTATAATTGCGTTTTAAAATTCGAAATTGATAAGTTCAGTTTTAGAAAACAATGATAATTTATAGTACATAAAAGGGTATTTTCATGTGTGTATGATTCACGTTAAATCGTTCATTAGTGGGCAAATATTTGCAAGCAGTTAGATGTTTAGAAAATAAGACGCCGGATTAAATTTCATTGTTTTCCTTTTAAGAGATATTCCACAGCAATTATTTAATCTAACGTCATCGTCCTGATCCACTTAAAATGATTTAAAGGAAAGAGAACAGTGCTCAAAAATCCATTATAACAGTGCTTTAAATGGTAACAGATGTTTTCAGAGGAAAATTTCTTCATTAAAAAATATTTTTTAATATACCATGCTTTAAAATGGGTTGAAAAATGTACAAAGATTTCTCCAATTGCCATTCATACTGCAAACCGCATACAGATAGTCCTGATAATTTGTAATTGCTTATTTTTAAAATTCATAATAACAAATTTTTAAAATATATATAGAGCTAGGAAAAAATGTAATGTACTCTTTAGTTCGTTTAAAAATATGGTATATTTTTATTTAAATAATTATTTTTTTATTTTATTCTTAAAAGTGAGGAATTTTTCATTGGATTTTAAATTAACTTTCCATAGATTTACACCAATGACAAAACTTGCACCACACAAACCAGAAAACCACTTATTATTGGATTTTTCTCCGGTTCTAAGGAATATTTAAAAGTTTAGGCCTCTAGTTCATTGAAAATTTAATTTAAAATAGATTGAAAAATTTATGCTGAACGGATAAAAAAATCTAGAAAATAAAAATGTGTTAAAAATTAATATAAACAATGCATAGACTTATTATGGCGCTATTTATCGGTAAAAAAAGTTTTAATTATTTGAAAAATTGAATTTAAAGTTTTATGGAACAGACAAGCAAATAGAAAACAAGAAAGTCAGTTTATAAAAACTGATTAAATAGCAGCTGCCGTGGATATTAAAACTTCTCTTTAGGAAGGAGAATTCAAGCAGATTTTCTTCAATCACAAACTGGAAAATCGAATACTTTTGCTGTTATTCCTTTTTTCCTTTTATATTGTTACTATATTTGATCTTAAAAATGAAACGTTTCTACAGAATGAAAGCTTCAATTTAGAAATGTTATGCATTAGCAAATTTTAAACTAGCTTCAGTAAAGTATTATTTGAAAAAATATGATATATATATTTCAATAAAAATAATGATTTATTTGTAATTAAAAATTGAAAATATTTTTTTATGAAAGCAATAACATATTCTTATGCTATTGTATATTTTCTTTCAATCTGATGGTGAAATGTTTCGACACAAACCTCTCATAAGTTCAAATAAAGATTTAAAAAATAACCAGAGAAGTTTTCATTCCAAGAAATATGCATGGGAAAAAATGCATTTGATAAATAAGATATTTCGAAGAAAAAGCGATACGATTCTTGGGAAATAAGTGAGAAAAAAAGACAATGAAAAATGTCATACAATATCACACAATAACGAAACTCATTTCAAAGTAAAACTAATCCCTTATAGAATTCTAGCAGTGAATCGGGTTTCACTTAGAATTCGAAAATATTTGAACAATAATTCAAACTTTTGGCAGGGATGGGAATATGGGATCTGTGAATAAATAAAAATATAATATATGATAGAAAAATACAATATTTCAGTATGTAAATTCCATAGGATTCGAAACAAGTTATTGAATCCAATACACGTAGTGAACTTTTCTTCCTTTCCAGATCTTTTCTTTTTTATCAAATACGATACGTGTTTTGAATCTTCAGGGAACAAGTTCGTTCCTTGAAGCTGGACAGAGGGATTAATATTTTCTTTTGTTGTATATAAAAAGTGAGGTTAAAACTTATACAAAAAATGATATATTTAATATTTAAATACACATCCACCTAGTAGTTTTAAACTTTTATATTGCCTCAAAATTAGCATATGCTATTTATAGATAAATTCTTTAAAAAAATGTGGAAACACTCAGACCGTATATTTAGTATTCTGCCAAATACAATGGATGAAATGTAAATTAAAAAAAGGTGTGTGTTTTTAAAAGATATATAAATTGAGAGTTAAATAGTGTTTAACCATTACATCTCTGAAAATTTTTTACAGAAATATTTTTGTCGCTTATATGTTATTTTCTTGAAGTAATAAGTGTTTTTGAAAAGAATGAAGCCATTTTGCATTGCAATTCATTTTGCCAAATTTAGGAAAAGGTATATATTTCGTTAGATATCTTCAGAAGCTAAGAAGAATTTTTGAAAATTATCTTTTCAAACTTTTTGTATAAATTAATGAAATTTTAGCTATGTGCCCTTTTTACAACCGCCAACAGTATGGTATATAATTTTAGCACAAGACTTTACTAATTAATAAAGTTTTTTTAATCAGATTGTCTTTAACTATATGACATTGACTTTGTATTTTATATATAAAGTTGGTAGATAAATTATACATTTAAAAACATTTGATCCATAAACTAATAGACTCTAGAGAATAAACATGGTAGTGAATTATTTTCCACTACAAACGACCTTTTCCTCTGTTAAGTATATCAAATGGTCTGTAGGCTAATTTGTTGTGTTTGGATCATTTAAATCACTAATATTAAATAAATATTAAAACTGTCTGATCATTTATTCAATTTTACATGTAATAGTTTCGAGAAAGAAAACTGAATGAAGCTCCCATGCTTTTCTAGATAGATTATGAGAAGATGTTTCCAGAAATTGATGTTGTTTGGATCTCTGGAGAATATATATATATATATATATATTTCATAATAAGAACCTTTCAAAGTAATTAAAATCTTGGGGAAAACTTCAAGAGCAAATTAACTATATCGATATTAATCAGTTTCTTATAGAAATATGAAATGGAAAATCTCACTTTTCCTTGCCGTCAGTTTTGTGTAAAATTTGATGCGAGTCTTGAGCTTGTATTATTCTGATAAAAGATTAGAGAAGAATAAATTGAATTGCATGATAAAGATGACACTGAAGAAAAACATTGATATAAAGAAATGATAAATAAGTAGTGCAATTGAATCTTAAAAGGAAGAAAAAAGTTTCAAAAAGGAAATAATAAAATCCAACTAAACGCTGGTATCGGTATATATTAAATGAATGATTATATGAATTTATAAATTAAAGGAATAAGAAAGTGGAATTCCTTATTAAATAAGAGTCCAGATGTTATTAGTTATACTTGATCTCTCCTGTTTGAATAAGTCATTCTTTAGTTATAGGATATGGAGATTTTTCAACGCACTTTGAAGTAAATCGGATCAGAATCCTAGCTATATCATTTTTGAATTTTCAATGACAGTTTTATATTGTGGGTAATACTTTAAATATTTCAGCCTCTTTGTAGATATTCCATTAATTAGAAAAAAATATTAATTTCAAATCATCAGTATTGAATTTTTTTGGAAAACGTATCATGATACCCCTTAATTCTCTGAATGTATGGATCAATAGGTTTATTATTAAGAACAATATTATTATAAGTTGGAATGAAATCATAATCCATAACGTGAGTAATAATAGTCAAAAATTGTTTATAAACTTTGTGTCTATCCCTTCGATATATTAGATGTGCATCTACCTCTTGAAACCATCTAATGAGTCTAGCTCACCAAAAAGATTTAGATATACTTAGTTACTCTGCATCCTTTATAATAAATTATCTAAAAATAAAAATTTATTTAGAAGCTTTAATATTATTTTGAGAGAATTTAAAAGATTATTTGATGATGGTTATATTTATTTCATTTTTATCTTTTAAATCATCAAATTTAAAATGTTGCCCATAAAAGCTATTTATCTTTATTGCATCACAGTATCATCAAAAGGTTTTAATTTGTCTGTAACTAATGTGTTTGGTTTTGAACATTTGTAGATAGTTTAAACCATTTTACAAAGAAAAAGTTTTTAAAAGCTGAGCCTTTCATTTCATATATTTCAATATGAATTTTGGATATAAAATTGATAGAATTAAGTTTTAGAAAATCAAACGATATAGCGATTTAATTTGGAAGTAATATATACAGATATTGCATACATTTATGTGTTACAAATTTTCAAAACAAATTAGTCCAAAATTAAACATTTTTAATACAAATTTCCTATTCCTTCTCCCGAAAACTGATCTTGGATGTGATGTACTCTTGAAAATACTCCAGATATTTTTATGCACTTCATGCATTTTAGTAATCATGCTTGCAAATAATTAAAAATTTAACTTGCAACTTCAAAAATATTAACGCAAAATTATTTCATTATACGGATATGCTTTTTTAAAGTTTTGTTAAAATGCGATTAATTTCTTCATTTTTTTGATATTTTCAAGTATCAAAATTTAAATCAAAACACTGTTACGTTGCCACATATTCCTGTAAATAATAGGAATAATATTGTCCCGAAAGAAGATCATGACAGGAAAATGCTAAATAATAGACAGATAAGCTATTATTTTTATATCTTATCTAAACAACACCACTAACTCGAAGATATTCTAAAATATGATTTTAGATTAATAGATTTAGATTAACAGGTTAAATCAGATGGGTGCTATTTTTTTAATAATTTCAGAAATAAGGTTATTAATATCTAAATATCTTAGTTATAGATAACACAGTAATTTAATTTTTCATAATTCCTGTGAAGCATTACTGAATTAAAATTTATGCTATGAATCTTATCCAATTCAAATGAATGTTATTTCTTCGATTTCTTTAAAAAACAAGATTATGTATAAAATCTATTCTCAGAATAGCCAAATCTTCTTTGATTTAAAATGCCCAAAAATTTTATTATAAAAAGTTCTAATAACATATTAAATCACTAATATCCTATCTCTCATTTAAGAAAAGAAAATCTCGCAATGCAACATAGCATTGATGGTATCTTTTACACATTAACATAATCCATGACAGAGAAAACATGCAATAAAAATAAGAATGTAGGATTCAAATCTAGATAGCAAAAGATTTATCCATCAAACAAGTCTTGAAATTCCAGTCATGGAAAATGAATAATTCTGATAAGTCCGTTATCTGCGTTTTCAATTCATTTTCACCTGGAGGTTATTTTCATTGTTTCGCCTTCTAACCCTCGAAGATCAAGATATTTCTTTTTGTCCACTTTTTTTTCTGTGAATCTCCCGTTGTGTTTTCTTTTATTTCTTCTTTTCGTGTGACCTTTACTCGATCTCCTTTTTTCTTCCTCTTTCGCTGTTTAGATTGCGAATTTCCTCTTTTTTCGATCTGTCATGGACACCTGGCGCTGTTAACTCGAAATTTCGATTAGGAGATGTAACATTTTACTTGTCTTTCTATTTTATTCTTCAAGTGATAACGCATCGTATATTTTTTCTTTTGTTCTTTTCCTTGCTAATTTATTAAGTAGCATGCTTTCCTATTTTTATATTCTGTTGAGATTAGGAAATAGGAAAGCGGAATAGGTATTAATTATATTCTACAATGCAGTTTAAGGACATTTGAAATCGGTTTTTATTTTCATTTGAATTATTTGAATTATTTTTCATGTTTAGAAAAGATATTTTTTCCAATATATCCCACAGAATAATTCCTAATAATGAACATTTCTTTTAACATACCACATATACAAAACTAAAGTGTTGTACTCTTCAAAATATTTGATCACTTGAATTTGATCAATGTCCGCATGTTATACTTTCCGGCATTTATAAATACTATTTACGTATTTACTTTGATTTTACTATAAATAAGAAAATTTACAAATAACATTTAAAGGGTTAAAATCTAATACAATGTATTTACATATAAATAAATTGTAAGAGATTCAAATTAAAAGATATATGCCAAATTCTAAACTTATTGCATCAACAAATTTTCTGCTTATTCTTTTGTGTGTAGCTAAATAAGGTAATTCTGAAATGCTATGGTCTTATTATGGCAAATTTAGTACTATATTAAATATAATATGTCGTAGAAAACAGAACTTTCAAAATGCATGCTATTTCAGATTTTGCACTGAGTGGAGAATATGATCATAATGTGCATTTTTTTTTTATTCAAGAGGCCAATAAAGCCGACCTGAGGAAAATTCCTTTGAATCAACAAGCAAAGAGAAAAAGCAAAAAAGGTGAAAGGAGCTGGATTAAATAAGACCAAGAATCAATATTTAAGAAAAGAATGAAAGAAAGCAGAAACAAATATTTTTGAAGAGAAGAATTCATTTGAACTGGAGGTATTATCTAAAATGAAATATGCAGTCTCCTAACGAGTAGCAAATATTTTATTAGTATATTACAATTTAAGATATTTTTTTAAAAAAAGTATAAAGCTGTTTTCCTCTCGCATTTCATACAAAATTAATAGCAAATGATAAATAACTTTCTTGTTTTTCGCTTTTCTTTATTATATAAGATTCAAGGCGCTATGATATTTCCCGTGTGAAGATGACTGAAGTAAGAATTATTAATATGAATAAATTAAATATGGATTGGGTTTTCAAAATCCTCAGCTGTATAAAAATGAATAGGCGAATTACGGAGTAACATCTCCTTTAATCTCTTAAGACTCGTATAAAAACTAATGGATATCTCTTTAACACTTTAGCAATTTTTAGTTAAATGTTAACATTGAAAGAGAAAAAAAGAAAAGAAAATTTCAAAAACTTTTATTGAATTAATTTTTAAAAAAATACTCGATTGATCAATAGAGGTTTACGTGCTAACAGACATGTTCTATCCAGAATTTAAAAATGTTCATTATATAAAGAAAAGCTTCATTTTATATGATATTCCAAAAACCTTTTCCTAATTTGTACATACAATTAGATGTCACATTCTATCGTCTTAATGAGATTTTTTCTTTTCTTTAAATAAAACATTTCATTTGGTTTGGAACATTCATATTTTCAAGGAAACGACCGACTATGTCGGAGTGCCGTACCTTAAAAATAACTTTGATTAATATTTTCTGAAATGGGTATTTTCTGGGTTGGTTTTTTAACTCAACTGTATATTTTAATTTAATATCCAGTTTGCTAAATAATCCAGTTTGATATTTAGGGTCCAAAAAGTTAAAAAAGAGACAAAACATCCGAGAAAAATAAAAAGTAAAAAAATAAAAGAGAATGTATTTAATATTACTAGGGCTATGTGGATAAATAATTTATTTATTTATGATTTCGGTAATTACAATATTTTGACAAATCTATGAGATTTTTTTCTGCTTTATTTTAATTATTTCTTTATTTGTCCTTTACCTCCATTTTCTAAAAATGTTAAGAAAACGCTCATGACTGAATATAATTCAAATTACTTTTCCTAATTAAAATTAAGAATCATATTTTACTTGTACATATACGCCATCTAAAATTTTTTTATAATTATATAATATTTAACAGAAATTAGTTCTAATTTATAATCGTAATAAATAGATTTACGGGTAATTTTGTTGAGAATGCTGTAGTAATAAGAGAATGTAATAAGTATTTTCAAATATATTTTTATGAGACGAACTAATTTATAGACATTTGAAGTTTAAGTATCTGAATTAAGTAAAAACATGCATTAATTGTTCAAAAAAACATTAATTTTTTTTCCAACAAGAAATTTTAGGCAATGCACTAACAAAATTTTAGGCTTTTTTTTTTCTTTTTGGAAACGATTTATTTTTTCAAAGAAGACCATGTGGAATATTTACACAGGTTTACAGTGAAAAGAATAACAAGCTAGGACTTTTCCTTGAAGACACTGTTGACTTATTCATACCAATATACAAAATAAAGTTTGCCAGTCGTCGAATGTAAACTTACCTAAACTAATAGAAAATATTAAAAATCAAACCTTATCCAACTATAGAAAATATTTTTCAAATTTATTTCTTCCTTCTTTATTTTTTACTTTTATTGTGCTAATTTTTCTTATTTCTAAATACGGTATGACAGATGACAAAAGGTTGACCTTTTCCAACGAAACTGTCACGTGAACTGAATAAGTGAAAACATTGATAAAAAATAAAAGTAAATAAATAAATCTTTTTCCTTTACACTTAAGATTCTTCACAGATGGACATTTTTTTCTTTCTCTCTTCTCCAAGACGTGCAGCCGTGCTCTTTACGGAATATGACCACGTTTGTTGCATATATTTTTTGGCGAACTCGAATATATATATATATATATATTGATTTTTCCCCACGTATTATTCTAAGCTTCCAGATAATGTTGTTTAAGTTTTCATTTTCTTGAAATGTATGCACAATATACGAATTTCTTTTCAGCGTATTTATCTACTTGGAAAATGAAATTTAATGAAAGCATTTTTCACAATAGAATGGGTGAATTAAAATTTGTAATCCATTATGATTGGATCGTACTCCGGAAATAGGATATGAATTTTAAGAAACAATGCATATTCTTTAAAAAAATATAAAAGTTGAATAAAATATTTAACAATTCGACAAATATGTGAGCAGCTCATAATCTGTTCTGATAGTAACTCATATAATATCATGCCCATTCCTCTGACTAAAAGCTAACAATACTTGGCTTTAAAGCAACTAAGCATTTTTTTTAAAAAATGTAAATAATAATATTAAAAGTATTTAATAATTTTTGAGTTGTATTATAAAAGTGATTTAGGAACTGAAGATCAGTTTAACAAGGACTACTATGTAAATATTTAAAATACTTAAAAATTTGATGGACTTAAAAAATTATAAAATGCATATTTTTTTATTATTTATTCATTTATTTCATATGATTTTTATTCCTGAAATTATTAGCAGCAAAAGTGAACATAGAAATGGTATCTCTGACTAATTGTAATTTTTTTAATATTTGCAGTTAAACCTGGAAGAAAATATAAAAATTCTAAAAATATCAATTTTGACATTCTTTTAATAAAGACCTGACAGATGCGAATCTATACTAATCCTTGTAATGCATATATATGAAAGTATCTATTATCGCTTTCCTACATCATGAATTTTTAAGAAAATGTACACTTTCATATTTATATCTTTTTGTCTTGGTAAGTAAATGTTCTGCAATAATCAAAATTGAAAATTGCACAGTAACATTGAGGAACTTGAGGTAATATTTTTATAGGGGTAGGGATCATTATCATTGGAATATATTAAACAATCCAAGTAGTATTAACATTATTTGAGTACATGCGGACACGTTTTAACATTAATTCAAAAATCATTAACACAAATAAGAATTTCAAGTCTGAATTAAACCTAAAAACATCTGCTCACAGAGCTGATGAAAACTAGAACTGTCAAATCCTGTGTTTTGGGATTATCTAATTTTTAAATTGTTTATATTTCATATGGCATATTTGAAGCTTTTATTTTTGAAATTTTTAACTTCTTGGTTAACAAACTATTCAATAATTACTTTTAAACTTTTGGTTTCAAATCGTTGGCTTCAAATTTACCATCAAGAATTACATCAAAATTTTATTTTATTTTTTAATAACAATTTCTGCATTGGCATTTTAGAAATAAATTTTTGATCTATTAGTATTGAGACAGATTCCTCCGATTGTCTTTCATTTCCAACATGACCCCCATTGTAATAAAATATTCTTTAAAATAAAATATTTAATGTGCTATTGAATTTTAAATAGGCAAGACGTCCCTTGGAAAAAAAGAATCCTTCCAAGAATCTTTTCAAAATAATTCAAATTACTAATTCGGATCTCTATTTTTGAATAATTTAAAACTACCAAACTGGTATTTCCTTTTCAATTGTTTTCGATAATGATATAATTTCATAAGATAATTTAGCAATAATAATACTAATAAACAAAATAATAAATAATTTCAGAACAAAAACACATTTTTCTCTAATGATTTTAAAAAACATAAAACATATTTATACAAAGTAAAATATTATTATTTGTTGAAAGGCCTTGCCTTTAGAAGTATTTTGTTGCGTAATGTTGATACAAAATAATAATTGTATGTTCTTTTGAAAATAAATAACTAAATAAAACAGAATATTGGATAAAACTTTCATGCAAACATTTAAAAGACATTTTTAGTATTCTATGTATCCCGGCTTCTGAATTCTAGTATATAACCATACCATATTTTCTTTTGTCAAACTGAATAAAAATTCCTGCAACGACATAAAATTTGGAGCTCTTAATCGAGTATTTTTTATTGGAAATTATGGAGAGATTCTTTTTTTAAATATAACATAATTTTTGATTGAGAAATTTTGATTTTGAAACTCTTCTTTAATGAGTTTATGTAATTTTAAATTTAAAAATCTTTGGAAAACAATATTTGTCAATAGAAAAAGAAATCGTAAAGATTTTGAAAAATTCTTTTCAAAATATATTTATTTTCTTTGTCCTCCATTTTGCCTTCAGATGATCCAATGACTTCATAGATGCGAACAGTAACCGTTTTTCTCTACTACCTTCTCTGACTTAGCTATGCATTTTAAACTATCTATAATATAAAATGTGTTTTATGTATATTAATGAATATTTAAAAAACTTGTATGAGGTGAAATTTCAAAAAATCTCAAAATTTTAGTGTAATTTATTTCCCCATTTTTGAAAAACGTATTTCAAAGAATTAAAAAAAATATTAAAGTGCCCTTTTTATAATTTATTTTGTGATGTTTACAATATATTTTCATATGTGGGAATTTCATATTGGGTTTAAGGCATTTAGCGAAACAAAATAATCACAAACAAATACTTGGTCTTTTTTCTTTTGTATACAGCCAACCACACCGCCAACACTTAACGATGCAGTATCTACAGAATCTGTTGTGACCGACTAACACAAACGGATACTATAACTGAAAGAAGAAATTTATGCAAATCACACTACAAATCTTAATGCGTTTGTGAGATCCTAGGGTTTACATGTGTTCATAAAAATAAAAACAAAAAATATTAAAACTAGCCATAAATAAACTACTGAAGCAACTTGAAATATTTCTCTCTCTCTCTCCATTCTTCCAGTAATGCGTTCTGATGAGTGAAAAGATTTCGCAGGATGACAACTGCTTTCTGTCAAGCGGAGGGATGGGGGCAAACTTTCATCCCTCAAATCCCTTTTGTTGTTGTTCTTGGGGACACGTTCCACCGTTTCTTTGTCCATAAAGCGTCATAAAGGGACGAAAGGTCTTAATTGACCGTTGTTCGGAAGAGGGGGTGGATGCGTTCTTTTTGAGGCCAGCCTCATTAGGGCGCAAGATTACATCCGGGTTACGCAAGATGGACACGATCTATTGGAAGAAGCAGTCGCTAATTGTTGGTTCCCTCTTTTATACTTCGATTATAAGATCTCTTCATTGCCAGTTAACACGCAATCGAGGGGTCTTCGAGGATAAGGGATCCCTCTAAAACCAATATATAACCAATATATATACCTTGCGACGAAATCTGGAACAAATGTTTCTACTGATCGATTTGGAAGTATCATCGCCTTGAAAGAGCTTATGCTTGCAAAGACATTTGTTTGTATAAAAAGTGAATAATGATTTAAAATAACGTGTTGTCCGAAATCAAAGTAGCCGGGGTTTTTTTCTATGTGCTGGATTAAATTTCTATATATGTTTTTTTTTTAAGAAATTAATTTTAACCATTTTTTTCTGACGATTGAGATAATTGTGACTGAAATGCTATAACTATTTTAATATTAATTAATTTCTTTCAAAAACAATGGAAATATTTAGCTGTATTTTTTGCCATTTGCCTTTTATAATTTTGCAGAGTAAGCTTTATTATTTGAGAAAGTATTCACAATAATATTGTTATCATATATTATACTTGGAAAATAATATAGTATTTTTTTGAAACCAAGATTATCAATTTTTGAGAATTCAGCTTTTAATGCTTAAAATGTATGGCTATATACATATGATGCTTAATAATGCTTATGTTATATGATGCTTAAAATGTATGACTACGAAATTTTCATATTAATGCATATATTTAGTATTAAAAACTCCAAAAATAAATAAAACTATTATGCACTTCTCACTTATAAAGTTATCTTCGACAACTTTATTTTATCCAATTTCAAAAAAAAAAAAAAAAACTATGCATTTAATTTTTTTTATAAAATTATGTGTGGCATCTTATCTTCAAATTCAATTATACTATATTAAAGGTATTTTATTATCCTAACAGTATTTTATTGAAATCAATTTTGCGCTTGAAAATAACGATGCTTTTTTCATTAGCATTGAGATTCAAGTTTAGGAAGTAAATTTTAGGAAATACATAATCTATAAATCATGCTAATATTCCAATAAAATGCCTTCATTATCATAAAATGTCTCTATTAATTCAGTTCCTAAGAGTAAATCATTATAAGATTCACTCGGGGAAAGCATAGAGATTTGTTAATGGAACACCTAGTTAAATTATAACTAGCATGTTTTCCTATCTTAGCAACACATTTTTCTTATCTTAGCACACTACATTTCGCCTTTTTTTTTGTGATTTATAATGATTGTTTTAATCGCTATTAGAATTTAATTATTCTTGGCATTTTAATCTTTTTTTCAGCTAACTTAATAAAGCAAAATACTTGCTTTAAAGCACATTTGGGCAGTACTTTATTAGCATATTTCACAACTTAAGAAATATATCAATTCTACACAAAAATATTATGGAGATCCTTGAAGTGAGATTTTATATTAATTCTATTCCATATTGATTCATTACTTTATGAACATTTTATACTGTCTTTTCTATGCTATCAGAATTACGAGTTTCCTTTTTAACTTATTGAAATATGATATATATTATCGATTTAAGAAACTTAGAACTGCAAAAAATGAGGTCTTATGATAGAAGTATGTAACGTAATTTTGCCTTTTTCTTTAAACCTGTTTTTCATATTCAGATATCCATCTATAAAATGTCTTTCATCATTTTTTTACTATAATTAATATAATTAACACATTCGATGGAATTTTGCTCTATAATATTTATAAGCATTATGTATCTATTAAATTATTTTCAAAAGACTTTGAAGAAATAATGTATTTTAATACGTTATTTGTATTGAAAATCTTCATGAACTTGTAATAACTTTAATTTCAGAATATCCAACATCGTTTTCCCATTTTTTCTTTTAATGTTTTAAAATGAAAATAATAAATGAAAAAATTTATATCAAATATTGAAATTTTGCTAACATGTCATGCTACGTTTGGAAAGCTTTTATTCAAAATTACCTTTTCTGTATTTAACAAATTGCGGCTTTGAAATTTTAGATCGCCATGTAATAAAGTTTCAGAGTGTCTATTAAAAAGAAAATATTTCAGAATACAAATATTATTATTATATTTTATAGTTAAGACATATCTATTAAATTATTTTCAAAAGGCTTTGAAGAAATAATATATTTTAATACGTTATTTGTATTGAAAATCTTCAGGAACTTGTAATAACTTTAATTTCAGAATATCCAACATCGTTTTTCCTTTTTTTTCTTTTAATGTTTTAAAATAAAAATAATAAATGATAAAATTTATATCAAATATTGGAATTTTGCTAACATGTCATGCTACTTTTGGAAGGCTTTTATTCAAAATTACCTTTTCTGTATTTAACAAATTGTGGCTTTGAAATTTTAGATCGCCATGTAATAAAGTTTCAGAGTGTCTATTAAAAAGAAAATATTTCAGAATACAAATATTATTATTCTGTTTTATAGTTAAGACATATCATTCATTCCATGTATATTATATTTTATTTCAGATACAGAATTAAAAAAGTTCAAGTAAGAAATTCACTTTGTTTACATGTTCAATTTTGATGATTTTCTTTGTCCTAATAGTACAAAAAAATTGTTTTAAAAAAAGGAAATGTATTTTTATACCTAGTATTATTCTATATTCGTCACATATTCAAATGCATTGTTCATTGAGCGATATTCATAAGAGTCTTCCTTCAATTTATATATTTAAAGCAAACTATGTACGACAAAATATTAAACTTTAATACAATTAACATAGAATTAAACACAATTAAACTAGTTTGTCATTAAAAACTCATCTATCTCCATCTCATTGTGAATGAAAGAATTGTAATCTATGGTCATATATCAAAGAAATCAAGGTAAGAATATTGACAGTTAAAATAAATTTAAGACCTACTCAAACTCCCGTTAGAATTCTAACAGTGGTAATTACAAATTCCGAAGTTTAGTCTGCCATCAATATGGAAATGCTGAGAGAAATTATACATTTTGCCCGGACCAGAAATTCCCAAGTTTGCAGTTAAAACTACACAACTTCCTATTTATATTTCAGTATTTAGTTGAACTGATTAAAATCTGTCTTATGTAAGAACAATTGCAATTTTGGATATGTGGGGCATTATCATTGCAAATGCATTTTTAATAGAGCGCCATGTTCGCTTTGATTAATTTATTATCTGACATTTCACAATATCGTTTTGTCCAGAGCATTATCATTTCAAGCAGATTTAACGCAGAGAAAGAGCTAAACTAGTAATGAGAGATAAAAGCTTCTTTTAATTTCTAAGATTATATCGATATAAATTTTAATAAAAGAGTATTATGTTTAAATAAATGAAAAATCAAACAAATTTTGTATTGGTATCTATTAAATTGAATTAGTACAATGCTTACTTTATATCTGCAATTAAAAGCTATTCTGTTGTTCCATGTTTATATATGCATATACAATAGATATTCTGCAAGTAAAAATATGGTTTTAACAATCAAGACTCTAATGTAATTCTTATAATATAATACTAATGTAATAAATTAACAATGTATGTTTTTTAAAATAAAATAATATTTATCATCATTTAAAATTTGATAGTTGAAAAATAATAAATAATTTAGCAATTTGAACAAACTGTAGCATTTCTTCAGTTTGAAAATATCAACTAATTTTTTTCAAAAACTGAATTGAAAGGAAAATAATTAATTTTAATGACCGTGCTAAATCTAATGTTAACTTTTAAAAAATGCTGGATAATATAGAAAAGGATAACTGTTTAGTCTAGAGAAGAGTACGTTTAAAAAAAGGAAATATAATTAATTTATATGAAATTAAATAATATGTTCTATTTTTAATTCATAGGCAAATTTTGAGAAAGAAGTGTTGTATTGTAAATAAAATATAAAAAATTCGAAACAAATTAATGAAATTTTTATTAGACTAAGGAATTAATTAGTAGAATAAACCAAATATCACTTCAACCATCTTCTTTATATCTTGTATCAAGTTATGCTCCAGCAGTAAAGCTATTCTAACTATTTTAAATTGCATCTACCTGTATATATATATGTAATAAAAATTATGCATCTGGTTAAACACATTAAACACGTTTTCGTCCAGAGGGATTAATATTTCTAATTGTAAAAATGCCATGTAAAATTTTAGAACAGTTTCACCAAAAATATCATTTAAAGAGCAAAAAAATGTGCATTTTCAGTATAAAAAAGTTCTATCACAAATAGTTGAATAATAAAACTTATTTTTTCATGGAAACTATCATATATTCTAAAGCCATTATATATTTGTTCTGAATCTGATGGTGAACTATCGAGAAAACTAGAATCTATAAAATTCAAATAAAGGTTATTTTTAGTGGATATAAATCAACTTTCATTCCGAGAAAAAGGTTATCAGAAATATGACTGTAAACAGAAGGATGGAAAAACTACGATTTATAAATAAGATATTTTCCTGGAAAAGAAGAATATTTTTTTGAAAAATAAACGAATAAAAATACAGAAAGAAAGCATCATAAAATATCGCACAAAGACGAAGCTCATTTCAAAGCAAAAGTAATCCCTTATAGAAGTCAAGCAGTGAATAGTTTTCACTTTAAATTCGAAAATATTCGGACTGTAATTCGGGCCTTTGGCAGGGATGGGAATGGAAGATATATAAGTAAATAAAAATATAATATATGACACGGAAATGCTATATTTCTGTATGCAAATTCAGTAGGACTCGAGACAAGTTATTGAATTCAAGACACGTAGTGAACTTCTATTTCTTTCTTTGTCGTCATTTTTTTTTTATCAAAAGTGATACGTGTTTTGAATCATCAGAAATTTCGTTTCTTTAAGAGAGACAGAGGAATGAATTCTTCGTTGCTGTAAATAAGAAATGGAGTTACGACTAAAGCTAATAATGAGCTATTTAATATTTAAATACGCCTCATACAAGTAATTTTATACTTTTATTTACTTCAAATGCGGGATGTATTATTTATACTTAAATACTTCATATAAATTCGTTTTAATATTTAAAACGGTATATTTAGTATTCTGTAAAAGATAATAAGCCCAGATTTTGCTAAAAGTGTTTATAAAATATTGTACAGTAAAAATAAGACATGAACTGGCCATTATTTCTTCGATGGGCATTATCAACATTAAAGTTTATTGCTAATATGAAATGTTCTGTTTCTGAGAAGGATTATGTAACTTTTTTAATGAAAATCATTTTCCAAAAAGTTTTCCAAAAATATGTACAAAATCTATCAGAAGTCTACCAAAATTTCGATTGGAATTTTTATTCGGTATTATCAAAATATTTCTGCATATAATCTGATGAAATTTTAGCTATGTACTCCTAAGCAACAATCCTCGCATTGAATGTTTGTGCGAGGGAATCCATCCTCGCAAAATTTAACACATTACAACATATGTAGTCATAAATTTCCAAAGTTTCACATGAATCGTCATAAAGTATTACCAATTTCCCATGTGTGATTCCGCAGAAAAAAAAACTGAACTTATGTTCCAACTTTGCCTAATGGATTCTGCACAAACGTTTTCAGGTATTAGCATTGTTTCCCTTGTTGAATTATATGTTCCTTTTTTGTTAATAAGTGCTTTTTTCATACATACTAGGTAATTAACAAGTCTAGAAAAACGTCAAAGACAAATAACATAATTAACATTGCTTCATACAAAGCAGGTAATTGGAAAATATTTAATAACAAAGATATATTATGTCTAATCTACAGCTTATCTAATGAATATGTCTCTAATGAAATGATTAAAAAATAATTAAATTACAGTGAGTGCAATTATTAAACGATTTAAGGATTAAAATTTTCTTCTCGAAATAATTTGAATTATAAAGTCGCAACAATTTAATTTCGGATGTATCTAGTATATTAATCTTGAATAAAAATTTATGTTGTGATTTTTAATTCGACGCACTTGAATGTTAAATCAATTTCTTTAAAACGATTAAGAATTTTATAAAATTTATTTTAAGTAGGGAACCCCCCTTTAATTAAAACATTTTATAAAGAGTATTCTATATAGCACATTAAATTATTAAACTTTTAACTAAAAGAAAAGAAAAGTTAAAAGAAAATCCAACATTTTGTTTTTAAATTTTTGATTGTATAAGCATTCTCCTATATCGTATGAGAGAAACTGAAAAGCGCTAGATAGTTCAAAAGGAAAAAATGTGTTCAACTGTAGACAAAAAAGAAAAGCATATCCATCAAATAGCTATAGAAACGGAGGATTCTAACCAGTCTGTTATCTGCATTTTCGAATCCTTTTCACTTGGAAGTATTTTTTTTTGTTTCGTCTTTTAACTCTCGAAGATCATCATGATGTTACATTTTGTTCATTTTTCTGTTCGTGAATCTTCCGTCGTGATTTCTTTTGATTAGTGATTACGATAAGCATTTATTCGATTCTCTTTTATCTGTCCTTTATTGTTTAGATTGTGAATTTCGTCTTTTTTTGTATTCTACACAGACAACTGGTACTGCTAAATTGAAATTTTGTCTAGAAAGTATAACATTTTACTCTCTTTCTCTTGTTTTCATTCGTTAAGTGATAATCTATCTAATTTTTGTATAATTTTAATTTATTGAGTAGTACATTTTATATTTTTTATAATCTTTTGCGATAGGAATCGGAATGAGTAATGTAATGTAAAATTGTGCAATGTTAAATGTAATGTATTAATTATACATTATATTTAATATATTTATACGTTTCATAATTTTTCCATGTAGTAACAAATTATTTAAATTATTGTTTTTCCGTTAGAAAAGATTTGATCATTGTATATTCCCCTATGTTTAAGACTTGTTGCTCGTTTTTTGTTTCTGATGGCACTCGTTATAAAGAAGCCCTCTGACTAAGTTAGCGAATTTAAGCCGAAATTTTTGCGTCTCGTGTTTTTTAGTAGCGCCATCTAGGGCCAAGAGGAAGACTTAGCTACTCACATGTCACAACCCTTTTTTCGGTTCAGACTTCATTCATTCAAACACGAATCGTGATTTAGACCTCAACCAGAGAGAGATCATCTCTGATCCAGTTCCCCCAGTGGATTAGTCTCGACATGCATAACTTTGTAACCACTACAGATTTATACGTGCGCCAGGCAGCAACACACACGGAGGGTCTTCGGCTGGCGAATTCGAATTCACAACCCAAGGGATGCGAATGCAATGCCTTACTAACCTGGCTATCCTGACCTTCAAGTGTAAGACTTAATTTATTATACTAAATAGAATAGAGCTTTCTATAAAAATCTAAATATTTATATTTCATCTAAAGAAAAGTAGAATAAAATGTCTTCGGCCAGGAAATATCATTTTTAAATTTATGCCTGTTTCTTTTTTAATATAGAAATTTTAAAACAGTGCATATAAATGTAGGAAACTTGAAATATCGCACATGCAACTGAAAATATATGAGATTCAAAACAAGAATTTTTTGTCAAATATAGAACGCATCCATTAATGAGTTATATATTCTTGTGTGTGAGTCTAAACATTATAACTCAAAATTTTTATAATCCAAAGCCAAAAAATGTATTAAATTTTGGCATAATCAATCGAAAAAAAGAAATTCAAAATGCTTACTCATTTCCCGACATTGATAAGCGAATCTAACCATGAAATTTTCCTTATTGTGGAAGAACATAAGGAGACAACCCTGCTCGTCGTACTGGCAGTGAGGGAAAAAAACCCATGAGAGGAAGCAGGACCTAAATGAGATCAAAAGTCAATATTTAAGAGAAATCGAAACTTAAATAGAAACAAGAATCAATATTTAAACTAAACTGAAACCTAAACGAGAACGAGAAGTAGCATTTAAGAGAAAACGATACATAAATGAGACCATTTCAGAGGAGACAAATTCTAAATGAGAGCAAAAAGTAACATTTAAGAGAAGCTGAAATGTAAATGTGAACAAGAAGCAGAATTTAAGTGTAAATATGCAGCCTCATGCTATGGAGAACTTACTTTATTATATAGCATTTTGATTTAAAATAGAGCATGTGTAAATTAGGTTAAATTTTCTATAAAATATATTTTGTTTTCAATTTCAAAACAAATCAAGAATAGATGCTCAATGTCGTTGTATAGTTTGCTCTCCAAAGAGGGCAGAATGTGTTGATATTTCATGAGAGAAGTTTGAGAATGGAAGTCATTCATTCCAATGACATTGAACTAGACAAGTGTTTCTAACAGATTCCTCATCTGCATTCACATGACCAAAAACAAAGTATAATAATGGCTGACATCAGTAACTACTTTTCCATCATCCTATCGACTAACTCAGTCGGTTCATAAAAATAAATTAAACAAAATATTGAAGAAATATTTGTTCGATTAACATCCTTTAATTAAACAAATATCTTAAATAATCCATTACTGTAGTTATTATTATAAGTACTTTCAAATGTCCATTTCACTTTTAGTGTTCCATATCGTCTTCCAGATAATTATGGAACCATACTTCCTTTCGTAAAAAATAAACAAGTAAACTTCAGTAAGAATCTAAAAATAAGAACTATCTATCCAGTCTTTACAACAGAATTAATAAACATATTAGGTTTATAAAAAATAAAATAGAATTTCTCGAATATTTGGCGAATTTATGTAATACAAACTTTAATACATTTCAAAAATAAGAATCACTAACAAAGAATAAAAACTAAGATTTCCTCGAATTCTTTTCAAAATATTACTATTTCTCTCATGAGCGTATTTCTATTTTTTCAAAATCCCATTCTTCCATAATATATATTTGGAAGCATGATTACATCAAAATGCCATGTTCGGCGAATTTTAGTTACTTGACTTCATCTTCGATATGTATCTGACAGTTATATCTGAAGAATATGCATAAGTGGTTCAGAAAATAAAGTAACAAAAACTCTCATAGTTGCAGAAATTTACCATCCGAATTAAATTTTATCTCTAAATGTAATAGAGAATATCTGCATTCAAATCCCCTTTTAGACAGAGATAGATCTGTCATAGCTCTCAGTAATATCTAGAAGAAAAGATTAGATATGATGGATAATGTTCGGCGATTGAAGGAAATAAGGCAATATACTAACGTGTAGTAATTAGTACTTTCGATCACGCATGGTTCCGTTACGCACAAAAGGCCACAAGCGTCTCTGATAGAATATATTGGAGCATCCTCCCTACAGCTCACAACACAAACCAAGTAATTGCTGATCTTTGAAGAAGTACTAGGAAGATTGCTATTTCAGAAGCAATGCCGAAATTCAGGAATGCCATCGTTATATGGATTCGAGACCTGTATCCGGATTTCCGAATGTTTATTTCGTTATATTCATTTAACAACGAAATTGCTTCAACATCCATCATGATTATGTATAAAAGTAATATCTATTAGCAACTTTCTAACTTTACTAACCTCTTTGATTTCGCAATAAGACTTTTTTCTTCAGACAGCTTGTTACTCCACTCTTTGAGTCACTTTCGATTGTTCAGCACATAAAATAATTTGTTTTTTTACAAACAAGGTATATTTCTCTCATCTGTTGTAACTGCCTTATGGGTTTCAAAGTATATGGATTTTATTATTAAGATTTTTTCTTAACAATAAAGATTAGATCTTAACAATAAAGATTAGATCTTAACAATTTTATTGTTAAGATCTAAATTTATCTATTAATGCATTGTTGACAGTTTGTATTGTTTAAATATTTCTACCATTATTAAGTACTTTTATAATCTTTCACAAAAAGTTAATAAAACATAAAAAATGAATTGTTCATGCAGGTAAATCATATGACACATTCATTTATTTGATTCTAATATATTAGCATGTGCAATAAATTTCATAAAAAAATGACCAAATTATACAATTTATTTTTTTCTTATTTATGTTCTAGGCATTTGCATAATATTCTTCTTTTTTATTTTTAATAATCTGTCACGTATTATGAATTTCCGCGGTGCTATCATTTTGTTCCTAGTTCTCTTCTCCTGGCTGAAACCGTTTTTGCGTTTTTTATTGTATATTGCACTTCAAGATTTTTGTTGTTTTTTTAAAATAAAATTTAACTTCGTTTTCACATTTGTTAAATTTTGATATCAGTTAAGATTATTACATAAGGAGAAATTTTCTCTAGGAACTTTACTACTTACGTTGCCAAATTCTATTTTATCAGATTTTAGCAGATGTTCAATCAAGTGGAGAAAATTAAATTATGTTCAACCTTTTACAATTTTAAAAATAGAACTGGTCAAACATCTATCATTCTATGGTGAGATTTGGTGTGAGTATTGAATTTGGTTAACTCAATCGGTTCATATTTTGGTCTATTTTTGGGCCCAAATAATTTTATATATTTCTAATTTGGGTCGAACTGGAACTTTGCAACATTTATTATCGAAATTTTTATATATGTGAGTTTGTACAAAATTAATTCTTCATAAGCAATTACAAAAACTCGGATGTTTTGTGGGTGGTTTTTATTTTCCCATTATTAGAATGAAAAACTTTAAAAAGGAGGAACAAAACTGTTTTACCTTGTGACATTTCAAAAAAATATATTTTTGCTTGAGTAAATTTTGACATTGGATGCTCAAATTCGGTTAAAGCTTGCTATTTAAAAAATACATTGCCCATTTTATTTCTTAAGGTCATAATTTTATTATTTAAACCCTTGCAATTGTCATAAAAGTTGTATAAAGTATGTTGTATTTTTAGATTGGGGAGAAAAGTGAAATCTAAACAAAAAGAAAGAATCAAATATTTATTTTACAACTTTATTAAAGTCGGCGTCCTGGCATTTTCCTCGTGATCTGGGCTTCCTGGGTTCGAATCACGGTTCGGACAAGGTTGTTCTTCATCTGTGTTCTATCTGTGAGGTGTGTGAATGTGCCCCCATATAAAAAGGGGTTGTGCGAGCGAGTGTGTCAGTTTCATCTTCATATGAGCAAGAAGTCAGACTTCTGCCCTCATGTACTCAGGGGTCTTTACTCTCAGAAGCTACTGCACCCCCTTTCCGTGGTAACGCGGACACGATATCATCAACAATTTTATTAATGATTAAATGCAATAATTATTCTTAATACTTTTTTTTACTTTTAACCATCTAAAAATAATATTAAGCTTTTTCTAGATTAAACAGAAGTAATTAAGAAATTATTAAAAAAAATTCGTATACATTTCATCAGTTGATGAAGTTTATAATCAAATATTACATTTTATGACAACTCTGTTGAATCTTTGGACATCTTTAGATAGAGGATGCTATTTATACTTTTTCCCCGGAGTGTTTATCGAAAAATTCTGCCTTCGCAGTAAATTTATCATGAAACATTTTTAGAGTAACTATATCACAGAACTAATCCTATTTTTACATAAAACAATTACCGAGTTATAATGAAAATTTTGCATTAAACATAATCCGTTATATTAGAAATGTAATGATTGAAATGATGATGGCAAAATATTTACTCTTCATCAGAAAGTTTTTAATTAATCTTGATAATAAAAGTAAAAAAAATGTGATAATCATCATAAATTTCCTGAAATGATCTGTTCATTCTGCAGCTGCAGCATGTCAGTTGATATTTTACTCCCTAAATCAGCGATTCTCAACCTGTGGGGCGCGCCCCCCAAGGAGAGCGCGAGAATATCCAAGAGAAAATATTATTTAAATAAATTGATTAAATGACTGAAAGGGAAGCATACATATACATAGAAAACAAAATACATTTCGACATATTTAATAACTTATTGAAGTAAAACAACTTACTTAATCCAAAACATACTAAATTAAAAACTAATTTAATAATTATTAGTGACTTCCTTGGACCTGTCTTGCAGAGCAAAGTTATTCGAAGGAAGATTTAATATTAGAAATAGCAGGTCTCAGTTCTCGAATATGTCGACCAAGTACCTCAATTTCATCACAAATAAACTATCGCGAAAATTCTCGGCATCCTGTCTGTTTTCTTTTCTAGGAAATGGCGATTTCTTCTCTTAATTCATAAACATGTTGCAAAAATTTCCCCCGTGATGACCATCTTGCCTCGCAATAAAAATAGTAACGCTGAATGTACTGAATCCATGTCTTCACAAAGTGCGGAAAAGATTATCGATTTCAGAGGTCACATTTCTATATATTTTACTACGGTTACAACTGTAGTTAACACAATATTCAAACCAGAACTCATTTCTTTCGAAGCCAAAGTTTCTCTGTGCATCTTGCAATGTTTGCACTGAGGCGATTTTTGTTTTAAAAGTGCTTGTATGTATATCTTGGAATCTTTCGTACATTGAACGAGCACCATCGGTGTATATTCCGACGCCATTTTTCCATTCTATGTTTGCCTCGTTCAAAAAAATCATTTAAAATAGTAAATAATGCGAGTGCTGATGTTTTGAGTTCTATTGGTTTGCAGAAAAGTAGTTATACTACTGACATACTACCACAAATTCGAACGTGGCAATTAAATGGGCATCTTTATTACTATCTGTTGCTTCGTCAAGCTGTATTGAAAACAATTTGTCACACAACTTCGAGAAAAGCTGACACTATACATCTTCAGCTATATCGCCAATTCGACAGGCAACAGTATCATTTGAAAGAGGTATGGACTGCAATTGTTTTGAAAAATTATCTCCAAACATAGTTTCTACAATCTCAATTGCTGCTGGCAAAATAAGATCTTCACCAATGGTGTGAGGTTTGTTACATCTGGCTATTTTATATGAACTTTGTAAGATGCAATTAAATCTTTTTTTTATTCACAGGCAAAAAATTTCTTTAAAAAATTATTTTTGCTTGTTACATGATTTTAATTTTAATTCGGAGAATTCTCTGGGTTTATTGACGTACTCACTATGAAGGTTTCCGAATGTCGTTTAAGTTTATTAGGTTCCATGCTCTCTGCGGCCAACAATTTTGAGCAAATGATACACAGGGGCCTTTCTTCTTCATTTACTTCAGTACTGGTAAATCCAAAATTTAAGTATTCTTGAGAATATTTCCTTGCTTTTATATTTTCGGAACCACGCTCGTCTGAGAACTTGTTGATGCTTGACTATCGTCTAATACTTGCTTACTTCCGCTTAAAAATTTATTCACGAGTCTGCATAAATCTGCTGCCGTGGATATTTTATATGGTGAATTGTAATTAACTCGAAAACATATATAACATATAAATTCACAATTGATTCGATAGCGATAAAAAGATCGACTCGAATGAGACTGTCTAGAATTGAAACTTGCGTATCGATTATTTTCCTTCTTAAGAGAAAACATTTACTCCGCACATGCTTGAGACTGCCTCGGTCGTGTGGATTCCCTTGCACAAACATTCCTATTTTTTTCACTTTTGTTTTGTCATGCTTCTGTTTTATTTCTTTTATTATTCTAAAAAAATGTATTCTCCGTTTCTAAATTTAGCTCACCCCGTCTAGGTTAACTTTCATTGACGAATTTTTCTACTTTCATATTCTTTTAACGTTATCTCCCTGTTTGGCTCTCATTTCAAATATAATATTTAAATTTTCTCCGCTTTCATTCGCTTCATCTGTTTACCGCCCGCTTGTCCATAATGCAACATGTGGTTTCTCGCCAACTGTGACTCGCTTTTACTCTTGTTTTGGCAGTTAGTTAAAAATAATTTAAAAACAGAATCCAAAATACTCAATATACATTATTGTTGTATACATTTTATTGTAAGGGGAGCGCGATGAAAATTATGATTGAAAACGGGGCCACGAATACTGAAAGTTTGAGAAACCCTACCCTAAATTACAAAGGAATGCAGTTTGATCCAAGGAACAGTGTTTTATTCTATTATTTACATCCTAGAAAGAATCTGATAGTAAAAATTCGTAAACAATATTCTGATGTCATAATTGCATTGATTCATTACTAATTAGTGCAACTACTTGAAATAATTAAATTACATCCTAATTCTTATTATGAAATAGAACATTAATTCCAAGACACAAATTTTGACCTATTTTTGGTAAGGTTATAGAATTCTTCTACACATTTTTCAAAAAACTAATTATTGCATAATGTAATGAAAGATTTCCATGTCATTCAATAAATTTTTTTCAATAAATTTTGTACTAGAGATTTCGTTTATGCATTAATAATGCTTTCTTAATAAAATTAAGTAATAAATAATTATGTGAGTGTTTGAAAATTAAGTAAATAGAATTAATTGCCTTAGGATAATCTTTTTTAATCAATTTTTAGTATTAAAATGTATACAAGAATAAAAGATGCGTTAATTAATTTCTGAAAGAGAATCGATAACATTTTCTTTTCCTTATTGTTCAATATATTTTCTTATTTCACAAATATGTCAGTCTTGAAGAATTTATTCATCTTAAAGTATAATGGTTTAAAGAAAATTAAAGAGATTTATCAACTTAATAAAGTTATACTTTTTTCCCATTAAAATATTGTTGCGAAATTTTCTTTACCGGGGTTCGTTTGGATAGTGGGAGTGATATGGTGTGTGGAGAACGCTCAATCAGCAGGCAGAAGTAGAATAAAAATAACGACGTTTATTTACACGAAAACACATAGGACAGCACAAAAACGACAACTATATACAGCACAGAAGACGATTATCTTCACCTGAGACGTGTAGCATACAACAGCAGCATACAACCAGAACCTACCGCAGACAGTAGCGCACAGCTCAGTTCAGCACTAGATTGCCTCAGTCGCTTCCGACTCCTCCGTCTTCTACTACTCCGACTCTGGCTCGGATTACTGACTTGACTTTGCGGCTCTCGAACTCGGACTACTGGCTTTTCCACTCCGTCGTCTCGACTACTGGCTTCGTCGTGTCCTTGGCAGCGGCGGTCGCTTCCTTTTATAGGTCTCAGGAGGCGGGGCTAGAAGCCTCTCAACCAATCAGGAACGTTCGAGGCGTATCTCGGTTCCTACTGGACGGATCGGGAAAATTCTCGAAGTTTCGGGTATTATCTATTTTGGCGCCAAAGTCGCCAAATTTGTCACCAAGTCGCCAAATGGTCTCCAAGTTTGTCGCCAAGCTCTGGGACCTCCGACGCGCTAGTCCCATTCAGATGACTGTAAAACTTTCTTTCTATTGATGGAATAAACTATGCTGGGAAGCCGAATTGCAGGTTTGTAACAATATATTTTTAAATGTGTTAAAATGTCAAAACGTATTTTGTTTACTTAATTTAATCTGTTTGCAGGTGATTGGGTTTCATTCAAGATTTCATGACCAAAAACATACATGTAGGCACAATTTCCAAAACTGTACTAGAAATGCAAAAAATGTTAGTTTGTGCCGAATAGCATACACGTATTTGTTTTATATACTTTATTTAGCTCTTAATACAAACATATTTCTAAAACATATGATTCAATATACAAATATATTTCTAAAACATATGTAAATCATATGTTTTACGTATATTAATAAATATTTTAAACATAATTTAACATTTTCAAAAGTTTTCCTGTTTGAGTGAAAGTAAATCTTCCAATTTTCAAAAATGGATTTTATATTCCGTAACAGTATGCATAACTTATTTTTATATAGTTTACTTCTGAAACATTAATTGTACCAATATTTTTGCCTATATAGAATGAGAAGATAGATCTGAAAAAGAAAGAGGCTTCAAAATTAGTTCAAGATTCTTACAAAATGGAACCGTCTTCTTATGTACAGTGGACCACACAGCCACCACCGAACGAAGCAATATCGATAGGATTTGTTATGACCGACTGCTGTCTTTAATATAATTTGTCCGTAACACCAGGCCATTCATTCTAGTGATTGACGTCTTCGATGTGACTGGCCCCAGCTACAAAGTGGTCAATCTTCCTTCTCATCTTTCTATATACACGTATCATGCTGTTAAACAAGGAGCAAACCACCACTGTAAGAAAATATCTACAAAATTCATAATATTCCCCCATCTTAAAGTATTTGGACTTCTTTTGTTTACCATCAAAAGAAATCCAAAAACTTTAAAACTTTCAAATAGTTGATAGAAACCTTACAATTTTTAATAGCATATCCTTCATAGTTTTAAGATTTTATGCTCCCACAAGTACTTATATATGTCATCATTTTCAACTTTCAATTTCTTTTTTTAATTCCAAGATTTCTTTGCATTTCTTTAAATAATGATAAACAATTCCAATTCCTCTACACATGCATTTATTTTCAAGCATTCTTCCAAATCTTTCGATGCAAAATGGCTCAGTAGGAAAAATGAAAATTGCCCATACGACATTTTAAATCATAATGCGTATAACAATTCTAAGATTTTCAGTAGCGCATGAAAGCAGAAATCTCCAGCAATAAAAATAATATCAGTGAAATCACAAAAACGCTTATTGTCTCTCTGTTTTTCTAGTAATTTGTGTTCTGGTCAGAAAAAAATTAATACTTTAAAGGGTTATACTTTCATGTTGCAAAACTCTTTTGTGTTATTCTCAGAAAAGGATACCAATGCTTCTTAGTCCATAAAGTGTCACAACACGTTGAGATATCGTAATTAATCATTGCTTAGATGTGATATTAACGTGTGAGGTCAAACTTCATTGTCAATTAACAAGGAACCATAGGTTTCTGTGGATAAAAAATTC
>JAPMOR010116030.1:53353-80035 GCA_026543865.1 Argiope aurantia
AAAAAAGCTACTATTTCGATTAGAATGGAACACAATTATATTCCTAGTATTGTATTTATTAAACTGTAAAATAAGGCTCTGTAATCACAGTTATCAAATTTTATAAAACACAATTTTTAATTGTTTAAGAATCTTAAACGCATCATTTGAAGTATATATATATACAAATAGAAAATTAAATAAAAACATCAAGCGATTCTCCTCCGAGAATTTATTTTGGATAGATTTATGAACTTTTTCTGGAATGTTTTCTAGTTTTAAAAAGCATTGTTTGATTATTTCACATAACTCTACATTGCGAATTTATCTACTACAAATTGCAGAGTGTCTAAAGAAGATTTTCTTAGACTTAACATTGGTTTCGGAGGTAAATGTTTATTGCTTCAAGTAACCGGATTACAATAATAAGATTAAACTAAATTAGATTCAATTACAAGTCACAATGCTAAGTTTAGGAAAAATCTTTAATTTTACTTTGAAACATATAACAATTAAACTTACTCTAAAAAGCACTTCAGATCATTTTTCTCTCTCATAAGACCAAATAAAAATGGACAATAAAACATTTACAGGAACTATAAAACATTAGAAAGTCAGGTAATGAACACTACATCAATAATATCAAGAATAAAAAATTGAAAGAGTTTTATGGACCATCTCACAAACCACATATAAACAATTCATTAAGCACCTTAAAATATATTTCAAAAAGATAATTATTTACTCACAGGAAAATTAAAAATCAGAACGATGAATTCTGTCAGAAATCTGAACCAAAAGCGTTATTTTCTCAGATTTCATCATTTTTTTAAAATTTTTTTTACAACTTATATATATGTTCAATTGTTTGAGACGTCCGAGATCAGTCTTCGAAGAAATATTATTATTTGGGTCATTGTTATTTTGGGTCTATAATAGTTAATTTACAAACTAATGTATATGTTAACCTTATAAAAAATAGTAAACCAGTTGGAGCAATCTCACCGAAAGTCCTGAAATGTGTCTATACAAATTTTACTCTCCTTCATTATACCACATAAAATTGCGGTCCTTGAGCAAGGCCGTCAAGGATCAAATACTCAAATATTTATATTCAATATCTTGCAAATGAAAGTTGCATGCTCCATAGTAAATAAATGAAATCGTTATTTGCTCAGATAAATAGATAATTAAACATTCCCTGAGTTTTGGTTTATAACTTCATATACATCTACACTTTACCAATCTGTGCACTACATTTCATCTATTTAGCTCTTCCCATTTTGAAGTTTTAAAAAAATTCAGATAACTTGACCAATAGATTTCTTCTTAATGAATCTAATTCGATCCTCGCCAGTCGAAGATTCTCCGTGTATGTGGTGACTGGCGAACGTATAAATCTGTCGTGGTCACGAAATCCTCAATGTCGAGAGTAATACCACTGGGGATACTGGATCAGGGGTGATCGTTTTCTGATTCAGGTCTAAACTGAGGATAATTGAATGAAATGCATGAATGAAGTCCTCCCCGTAAAAAGGGTTGTGACGCGTGATTAGTTAAATCGTACTCTTGGTCCTAGTTGGTGCTACTGAAAAAACAAGAGACGCTCACTTGGCTTAAACTGTCAGCGGGCTTGAAGAATGCCATAAGCCACAACAACTACGAATCTAGTTCCAAATTTGTTTGGTATAAGGACTTTATACAGATATAATATAACATCCATATATCAAACATCCTAGCTCAAAACATTTTATATTTATATTTATAGAAAGACAGATTGAAGAATACAGAGAAAAACAGATGTAATACCAAATATCAGATTTTCGTATTCAAGGACATCTGAAAAAGGAAGATTAGTCAATATATCTATTTCCAGTACGTTACTTTCTCTTTGTATACTATTTATAAGAGAAAGTAAAAAGGAATAAAATAATTTTAGTATTAAGTAATCTTTTACACCATCAAGAAATCAAGTTTCTCTTTTAAATTCTTGAAAGAATTAAACACCATCAGGAAATCAAGTTTCTCCTTTAATTCTTAAATTCAGAATTATCTTGAAAGATTATAAATTGATGCAAAAAAGTAACAGAAGGTAGCAAAATAAAAATATATCTATTTTTAATACTTTTTTTGCACAAATCCGCGTGTTAAATACTTTTTGTTGTATATATATCGTATTTCATACTATTACATTTATAAACTTCTTTTTATATTTCTTAGATCAATTTTTTATTATATCTAGACGATAATAATATTGATATGAAAGGGATAATGTCAATATCATGTACTTATTTTCAAATTTCAAATAACATGATATTCAATATTTCTTATTAATTTATTTCACTTTAAGTGTATTAAAATGAAAATATGTCTAAAGCAAGTATTCGAACTCTATTCTGATATCTGGGCCGGTTATTATTCAAAAATGTTTTTTATTTTTTATTTTGAACCTTTATGGTGTTGAACAGTATCTATGAACGATACGGATCTTATTGTATCCCAAAACGATTTCATTAATTATTATAAAACAAATAAAATATAAATATTCTTTCATGCTATTCCATAATCAAAGCATCTTATTCTATCTACATATTTTATATTTTGTAGTTATTGTTACTTATGGGCCTTTTAGAAACCCTCTGACGAACTGTCAGCGATTTAAACTGAGTGTGTAGTAGCTTCTGAAGGCAAAAGCCCTGAGCACCCGAGGACAGAAGTCTGACTTCTAGCTCATATGAAGATAACACACCTATTCCCTTGCACAGCCGCTTTTTACAGAGGGGATTCTTTCACACACTCCACAGAGGGTATACACATTCCAGGACTCGAACCCGGGACGCCCAGACCAACAGGCTACCCCTAGGCCAGGTGACCAGCATTCTATATTTTACTTTGATTATTGTTACTTCTATATTTTACTTTGATTATTGTTACTTCTATATTTTACCTTTGTTATTGTTACTTCTATATTTTACCTTTGTTATTGTTACTTCTATATTTTACTTTCGTTAATTGTTTTCATCTGAAATTTTTATGGCATTTTTTGTTAAAAATATTTTTGTTCTGTTAAAGGATATATATGTTTACACTTTTACATTTTTTTGGTGCGATTAGTATATAGGAAAAAGAAAATTCTCATTTCACGTTTTCAGTAATTTCAAGTACATTATTCACTTTGTTCTAATGGATTTTCATTAAATTTAAATGTTTAAATTCAATTATGCCCTGCAAAACATGAAATTGTGTTACAATTAACGCTAAATTTAATGCAATTAAAGTAGCTCTCCATTAAAAGAAATCCATTATGCTTAATTAATAGTGACTGCAAGAATTGCACTCTTTGGCCAAATCCCAAACAAATCAAGCTGTGCCTATGATAGTTCAAACCAACTTTTGAACCAGTTCAAACTCTCGATCTTCGAAAGAATCCAAACAATGGCATTACCCATTCCGATGGGTACTCCGCAGGTAATATGAAAATTCTGAAAGATGCATTTCGCTCGAGCCAGAAATTCCCATGTCTGTCATTAAGACCCCACGAACTCCTATTTCTGCCTCTCCATTTGACTGATCGGATTAACGTCTGGCTTATGTAAGGATAATTGCAATTTAGGTCATGCAGGCTGCATTACTGGGTATTACATTTTTAATAGAGCGGCACGGGCTCTCGCTTTGGATAATTTATTTCCCGACATTTTGCGACTTCCTTAGCCCAGAATTTGTCTAGGTGGAGGGATTTAAAAGGAAGAACGAGCTTAAGAAATAATGGGTATATAAATATAAATTTTAATAAAATAGTACAGGGCTTTAATAATGGAACTGTAAGATTCACATTAGAATACCATCTGTTGAGCTGAATTAATATAAATTTTAGGAAAATTTTGTGGTTAAAGGTGGTGTTGATCCTAAGGCTTTTATTACATTTATATTTTTAAATTCAACTATGTGCTGCAAAATAAGTAATATTTAGACAATTAACATTGAATTCACAACAATTATAATGGTTTTTCATGAGAAAAGCATATCCTTATGAAAGGTATATATACTATAGATATTCTTGTATGTATATTAAATATTCTGAAAGATATTTTATTCTTAAAAATATATAATTTTATAATGAACTAAATGATCATTTCATTCTTAACCTGCTAAATTATGTCATTTTATGATACACAGTTTATTTTTTCTCTCCTCTGGAATTAAGTTAAATGAAATAAGTAACCTATAGCATATTCAATCGTCAGACCTGAAAACTATATTTTCTTTCGATAAATTATGTATATCCACTGGCTCTTTGCTTACTTTTCAAGAACTGTACTCAAATGAAGGGTTTAAACTCAATATAATATGGTGTATTCCACCTGTGCACCAGTGGCACACAGGAATGTCCCCTGGCACTCTGCTGGAAATCAAATGTGACCGTGGCTCTCAGACTACTTTTGCTAAACTAAAAATTGACCATCTTAAGTGTCTTTCCTTTGATAGTGGTAGAGAAATCCATTCCACTTATAAAAAAGGCTGTGACCGTCCAGCATCATCGGATCACATTCTGGGTTGCATCAAACTTTCTAAGGGAGATTTAACATTCGATCCCCTTATTATTACAGATTTTATTATTGCGGTCAACAACTTACGGGAGCTGATATGACATTTGTCCGATCATTTGAGGATAAGCAACAACACAAAAATATGTGTATTATATATATGAAATGAGTCATGAATGGGAAGATTAAAATTTACTCTAGAAATGATGTTTCTTTAAAATGTGTTGGGAAAAGTTGATTTCTAAGCAAGTATTGAGTTTAAAAATAATTAAAAATATCATAAGAAATGAAATAAAGTTTTTTATGTTACTGCTAAAAGCTTAACCTTCATCATGCAATTGTTTTGATTTAATTCTAACCATCCTTTTAAGATTTTTTTTTTTTTTTTTTTTACAAATTGATTTTTTTCTAAGCACAATTTCAAATAATTTCTATTTATTTAGAAAGTAAAAACTTGAAATACCAATATTAGTAAGATAAAATGAAAAGCAGAGTAACTAAGTTTGGGAAACCACTTAGGAAATGAGTCATGAAATCTCTCTCTTTTTTCTTTTTTTTCTTTTCTTTACCAATTTAATATTCGAATTAGTAATTGTTATAAGAGCAACAATTCTTTAGCTTTTATAAATGACTCTTATTGATCTGACTGCCTCAGAATTAAAAACGAAATTCAGAATTTCTGCTATTTAATAAAATAAGTGATTTTCTCCTTACATCCATTTTTCAGTTACGGTGTCTGATTAAAGCAAGAAAAGAATTTTATGTATCTTATTATTATTATTGTGGTAAGAATTTTTTTAAAAATTGTTTTCAATCTATAAATTGGAAACACGTGAAAATTATTGAATAAAAAACATTTGTTTATTTTGTCTAGCGATGAATAGTGAAAAATATTTATTTCTTCATCGGGATATAAAAATCTGCAAATAAAACATTAGATACAAACTATAAAGTGAACGACTTTCTGTATTGTTTGTCTATATTTATTGTTAAGATGCCCATAAAATCACAACTTTCCTATCAATTGATCACAAAATGAAGTATCTAATTATTTTTCTTTACTTTAGTTTAAATATAAATAGAGTAAATGATAAATTCTGAAGAAAAGGGCTTTAAAATTTTAATATCAATAGATTCTCATAAAGATATATCATTGCACCCTACATGAAAAAGCTATAAAATATGAAGCAATAAACTAACGATTATTAAAATAAGCTGCAGAAATGTCTGATGCAATAAAGGCAATACAAAACAGTTTCTTTTCATGACTATTATGAAATATTACAGGAAAGAAAAAATTCATCACTCTTTTTATTCTCTCACAAAACATAGTACAAAAAGCTCTGTCTTTGTCTCGTTAAAGAGCCCCACACATTTATTTTATTTATATATATATATTGAATGTTTCTAATATTTTATTTCTGAAAGCAGCTTGCATCTTTTTGAAGTGTTTGTTATTATTTATATATATTGTTATAAATATTTGCTATGAATAATTTTAAGAATTATTTTCACATTGTATAAATAGAATTCAAAAAGTCATTTATCATCTTACCAAAAGAAATAATTCTATTTACCATATTTTATCTCCTGACGTACATTTTTCGTTATGAAGGGACTAATTCCATTATAGAATATCCTATTATAATACTTTAATAATAAAGAGTCTAAACATATTTGAGAATATAATATTAAGAACGTTGTATAAAATAACGACGATGACAAAGAGAAATAAATTAAATATTTTAATTTTTAAAATGAAAGGTAAAGAAAAAAAAACATAAACGTGTAAAAATAATTTTAGCACATTAACTGCCATTGTCTGTATTTGATTCAAGCCTCTGATTTACTCCTACTTTCCAATTAGATGAATCTTTCTCTACTATAATTAAAATATAATAGAAAAAATGGCACTTCTAATTTGAACGAAGAAAGAGTAATCTAATTGGTTATAGATTCAAACTGCATTTGTGCTTAATGTCAAGGAACCTGGTAATATTTGAACTTTATAGTTTTACTAATTTAAGAATTCATCAATTTGTATGACATAATTGAACGAAAGTCTTATGGATAAAGTAGGTAAAACCTCCTTTTCTTTTCTTTTCTGGGGAATTAATGATTAAGTTTTTTTGTAATATATTTTCAACATCCTTTTATTTTTTCAAATTATATAGGATACGTGCAAATAAAATAGAAATTTCAAAAGGAAAAATGCATAATAAAGATTTTTTTTCTTAAAATAAGTGTTCTAGACCATTTCAGATTCTTTGAGAGAATATGGTGACAATGTTCCCTCCCCCTGGTATCTAGAATTTATTCAACGATAATCTTTGAAATTAACAAGTTCAAAGGAAGAGCTGATCGCCAAATGAACGAAAATAAATAAAAAAATCCCTTACCTGGTCAAACGCACGCCGATTGAAGACTAAATTACCTTATTAATATTTCTATTTGTTGTTTAATTCATTATTATTATTACAGATTATTTTCTTTCACGGGAAATTCAAATGTAAAATCTTTGAACGCTTTTTCAGTAATAGTTAAAAAAATCTGACGAAAAAAAGTAATATTAAGAAATTATTCAGATATATTGCTTATAAATTAAAATTTAGAAATGTTGTTCGAAACAATTACGTTCATTGCATTCTAAGATAAAAAAAATCGTGCTTGAAATTCAAAATTCATGAGGTCTCTGTATCTCTCTCTCTCTCTCTATGTGTGTGTGTGTGCAATCTTGCTATGCATAATATGGCGATATTATATTATTGCGATAATCTTCGCAATTACTGACTATAGTGAAAAGCATAAAAATTTTCAAATTCAGGAAAAATCACCGCTTTTGTATAAATGAACTGTACGACAAAAATCGCATGCAAGAAAAATTTCGAAAAGCAAAAGTACCACCGGAAACCTGTTGTTACAAGTTTCAATTTGTGATAGCATGTGCCAGTCACTTACAATAATTTGGAAGCATAGGTAACAAAAGTGCATGACATTATTTACTGATGTAAAACCATTTTGCATCCGTAAATACTTTGGCACAACTGGCATATGCCATTTTGTAATAACAGTCGTGAAATGTAAGAAGCAATTCGAAACGGGTATTGCTTATGTTTTCCACTCATTATTTGCCGAATTATTTTATTATTCATTTTTCATTTATATTTTTGCTTCACTAAATACGTTTTGGTGAAGAATCAGCTCAGAAATGAGAAAAAAAATATTAACTACAATATCTTGGTTATTTAACTATTAATTAAAGATTTTAATGTCTACTTTAGCTTATATATGTAATTACTGTAAAAGTTGTCTTCTTCATTTTCGCTTGAATACCATCAGTCAGGTTACTAAAATATTAGCATGTTTTACAATAGATCACAATCTTAAATAATGTCGGCAAAGAAACGGTTAACCATTTATTTTAAAATTTCGAAATTTTATCACCATAGAAAATATGAATGAAATGCTAAATATGTCAGTGAAAATTCACCGGTGAATGTATTTAATCTATTTCGAATATATTATGGTCTTAATCAAATGATGAATTAATGCAATTAATAGCTATAACTTTTATTTATCTAAATATCCTTTTAAGAAGCATTAGAGGAATTAAGGAGATAATTCGATTGTAATAGGAAAACTCTAACCAATATTGAGACTTTCATTTAGTAATTTTACGGTTAATCAGCAACTGAATATTTTGTAATATTCTAAAATCATTAGATAATTTTATGAGGCACTATTTTCTTCTCTTTTGATTTTTTTATATGCATTTACTTAATTTTTTCATAAACAAAATTTGAAATTGAAATTTATAAGTTCAGAATTTTTTTATTCCTTTTATTTTTACTCAAAGAGCAATCATTTGTTTTCTTAATTTATAATCTTTGAATAAATTTAATTTATCAACATGATTCAAAAATAATTTTTATGTGAGAGAAAAATATGCTTCGAAAAGGCGATAAAAAAATAGAAAAGCACTAAAAAGAAAAAAAAAGATATTAAAAGTAAACTTTGCAAGAGTGTTTAAATACAAAAGTTCATATAAAACTCTTAAATAAATAATATAAAATTTTGTATAAACTAATTTCTTATTAATCGTGTGTTTAATCGTGCGTCCGGTTCCTTTACGTTTAATAATCGTGTATTCCTTATAAATTCAACATATTTACTGATAGTCAAATTAAATGTTAGTAATGTTGACAAAAGATTTTTTTTCAAATATCTCTAAATTAGATAAATTTCAAAATCGGGGGACAAATAAAATATTTTCGAAACTTATATTCAGTTGACTAAGACAAAATTATCTATGTTCTATCTATTACAAATAAGAATTCAATACATTTTTTAAGGTCACTATTTTTTTCCAATTCTTCCCGACAGCTGAACACTCTATTGCAAACGTTATAAAAAACATTTAATTACCAAAATTATTATCGACTCAGTAATTCTACCCGAATCTATTTACAATTCGTATAGTTCGTTGTCGAACAGAGACTACTGCAATTGTGCTTCATATATCATAAAGTAGCAATCAGTACCAGACGGTGAAATAATTCATCAATAAGAATTCTCCGATGTCAATCTCATAACATTCCACAAAGCATACATTCGGCTCCTTTACGTTTAATTCTTCTGTAGAGTAGATCGCCTGTTTTGATCGAAAGATTTAATCATTAGATCTTGCAGAAATAAATTATGCATGCGTGAAGGTTATTTTCCCTCTAGAGGAAGGGCAAGATACCGAATTAAGGCTGGGAAAAGGATTGATATGAAGATAAAGACCTACAAAAAGATTTCGCTCCGCTATGCTTCAATTATATTCGTTATTTTCTATGATTTTCTCTATGAAGTTGATATGCTTTTTTTTCATTTTTTGAGCAATTTTTTTTTCAAAATCCTTTTTTTCTTATTAAGTATTTTGTTGCTTAAATGTTTATTAATGCTAAATGTTGCTTAAATGCTTAATGTAATTAAATCTTCATGCAATATATTTGAATATTTGTAAAACAGAGCATCCTTCAGAAACATATTTGGGCCTCCTTCAGGTTTTAACAGATATTTGAGTCTAATTATGTAAATATTTGCTTTGATCAAAATTACAAAGTGATTTTTATATATAGAGATTCTTTAAAAATTCATTTGGTTTGCATAATAACAGCAATCTGCTTGAATGAGAACTTTTTTGACTGATTTAAAAAGTTTGTGCTTTTTTTAGATGTTTTTTTAAGAGGAATAAATAAATAAATTGTTTTCCATAAAACCATTTTAAACAGAGGAAGGAATATGTAATGCAGAAACGACGTTAACATCGCAATGATAATACACTACCTGGAAAATATTTCATCAAAATATCAATGTTAATATTTTAAAGGGACACATTATTTTTAAAATGTTGATTACACATGTAAAGTTTAAGAAAAGATAATCACGCGTAAAAATCCATTGTTATAATAACAGAAAAGTTATACTAAAACCAACGCCAAATCTGTTACTTGTCAACTTCTAATAATAAAATATATTAGCCCTTTACCATAACAATGTATTTTTGATTTTAAAAAAATATTTAAAAATATGAAGTAAAGATATTTTTTAAATATTTTGGAATCATTTTGCAATTATTTTTGATTTACAAAACTAACACATAAATTCAACATTTAGTAAAATAAATTGTTTCAAATATCAGATACTTTTTAATCTTAGGAAAATTTAGAATGATGGCCATTAAATAAATTTTTAAAAAACGAATTATTTCATTTCTTGGAAAATGCAAAGCTGCAAATTTCTAGAAATTCCTAGATAATATTTTACTTAGCATAATCCAAATAGATATTTAATGCTATACATGAAAGTTATTAAGAATGTTACTGCTTGCTACTAAACATAAATATCATTGATTATTCCAATACATATTTTCTTACTAATGTGTTTTCAATATGGATCAACTGGCATTTTCTAATCATGCTCTTCTCATCAGTCAAACAGTTAAGCTAACAGCTGTTACTAAAAGACAACTCAATAATTTCAGCATTCTGGTTTTGCAACTAGATGAAGGAACTTTTTTATTATTTTATTATTATATGATTTTAATAAAGAACATGGAATCTTTTATTATACTTCACAGAAGTCGATAAATTTCGCCATCTGACATTGTTTCTCTAAATGCTATAAAACATATTTGAAAATAAATGAATCGTTACCTTTAAAGTATATGAAAAGATATCGTTGCCTTAAGATTTATGAAAATATTTCGGAGAGGCCATTACTGAGGGAGGGTTGAAAAAGAACTTTAAAGACAACTTATTAATTGCATGTCCATTGGTGAAGAATAACTTCAAATGAACATATCAACGTGCAATTTTCTACAGATATTTTGGTGATTAAATATTAGAATGCGGTTACTTCAAGTTCCAAAAAACCGATTATATTTTTGACCCTTTTCTCTGACCAAATGAAATCAAAATTTAAAAGAGAACTACAATTCTTGTTGCAAAATCACATGCCGAGTTTCATATAGTTAAGCCATTACGTTTTTGAATTACCGCTTTTATAAGCTTTTGATTCGCACACTAGACAGATTTGGTTCCAAATGTGATGCATATCTATATTGTAAGTATTAAATTCTGCTTTAATTTTAATAATCTAGATTTTGTTTTTGTTTTTTTGGTAATCATGCTAACTTAGAACTTAATAGTCGAATACACAGACTTCTACTGACTGAATTTCATTCAAAAATTGAGAAAAATCTACAGAATGATAACTTCAAACCTACAACCTGCTACACCGACTAGTCGTCAGACACACGGAAAAATCTAAATGACTAAACCGCCGCAATAGCAACACTGTAGGGAACTAAGTCTTAAGGACCATCACCGACCACGGTACAACACTTCCCTTGAGAATTTTACAAGTTGAAAAAGAAGATACACCAAATTTCATGACCCTTGATTAAATCCCTTTGTTTAATCTTGTTCGAACGCAGGTTTAACAGATAGATGGATGCAATTCCAAAAATGTGCGTCAATGATTTGAGGACGTCTGAAATGGGAAGATATGTCAAAGTCTTGAATTGGGATTTTTGATGATTACAATAGTTCCTCTTTGTATAATTCATATAAGAGGAAGTAATTAGAATAGGATGAACCTTTGTTTTAAAAATGTCCCATTAGTATTTTTTTGAAATTGAAACATTTATAAAAAAAGTACTTTCCTTTGTTTGAACAATGAATAACTTTTGAATAGCACGGATAAACTTCCGTTATAATATTCAGTAGATTCTTTTTAAAAAAATTCTAAGACTTCTTTGGAAAATAAATAAGCTAAATAAAATTTATTTTCTAGTTTTTACATTACACTTTAGAAAAACAAAAATCAAACATACAATTAAAAAAAATCTCAATAATTAGTGAATAATCAAAATAGTGTTAATCCCTCCATAAAAATTAATTGAAACATGAAGAAGTATGCTTCCGTTTACTGAATCTTTAATGAAATCGCTACCATTTTTCTTCGATTAAACTGTTCCAACTCTTTGAAATCAGTTAAATTCCACAATGCAAAATTACAAATTAGAAATCGCGTTTAAAATGAAAAACAGACAGCTAAAAATACCCAAATTATATAGCGTGGAAAAATTGGAGTCCTTGTCCATGCAAGAAAACATCGAAAATAAAAATTTGTGAAAATCTTTCTTGTCCTGCACTGGAGAACGGAAAAAAAATTTACAACTATTTCGGAAATGGGTTTTGATAAAAGATTTAAAAAAAGATGAATCCATCGACTGAAGCAACACGGAAAGGTGATTTTAAATTCATTCAATCCAGAATTTTCCGCCGATGGTGGATCGTAGATTCTGCTTAGAGAGTATACATTGTATGCAAGGAAGTTACTTTCCAGATATGGAACCCATTTCTAGAGCAATGTCCATAAGGCAAAGTTATTGCTACATATTATTTGACAAAAAGAGATACATTTTTTTTCTATATTGTTGATGAAATTTTTTATGCTATTCCTCAGATGAGAAATATTTTGTAGATGCTTTTGAAAAGTAATACGCATTTATACAGCAGATGGAAGATCCTAAAAAAATACTTAGCAACATTAATTTCGTGTCATCTGTTTTCATCGATATTGGCAGCAAAATGATATGGCTTTATAAAAATAAAACTGAATTGTATTTTTAGATAATTATGAAAAAGTATGGCTTTATAATTATAAAAAATGAGGCTTAATAATTATGAAAAGTAGGGTTTCTTAATTATGAAAAAAAGAATGTATTATAATTATGAAAGAGGTATCTAAACATAGTATAAAAAAATTCTCCTGAAATCGCCTGTATGTTGAAACCCTAAAAACTTGAGAAGTACTTAACTAATTTTGGAGATATTTGTACTAGAGCATTTATTGGAGAAGGGTTTAGTAAGTTAAAGTCATATCAAAATAAAAAAAGGAGTTTTATAATTGCGATTTTAATTATCTTCCTACTAGGATTAGCACATGCGTAAAGCAGCAGTATATGTGCTTTGCACTCATTCGCGCGTGAGAGGAAATCTCACACTTCGCATGTGCAAATAACAAGAGCTGTGGTATTCATATGCGATACATTTCTTTATTTACGTCTGATTTTAAACAGCAATTCAAAACTAATTATCCCCAAAAGCAGGAAATTCAACTTGGATGGAGCACATTAAATGCCACAACGCTCCGTTTGTTGTGCAATAGTGAGAATGTACAGGAAAGAAACGTTAAGTTAGCGAATATCAGAGAAAGAATGTGCACACTTTCTTCAAAGGAGCGTCTTCTGCTGAGAGAAGGAGCTGTTTCTCTTTAAATCGCCCTGCAATTGAATTACAGAGACAGAATGAATCTCACCTGTCTCCTAACAGAGAAAGACATCTAAATTTCAGACACGTGAGAAGAAGTGAAAGAACAAAGTTCCTAATATTTGGTCCGCAAAGGAGTACACCGCTCTGAATTTCGATCCATGTGTGGATTACAGAAATGATGCCTCGGTTTCAATAGGAACAATGTTTATAGTCTGCCCATATTGTTCAGCTTTGATATACAGTCATTTTCACCAAAAAATAATTTATTTCCAAATTTTAGCGAAATGTCCAAATGGGAGAGAACGGAAGCAATAGGTAACAGCAACAAAAGTGACACCAAACACTGTCAACCTCGCAAGGCGCAAAATGATTGTATATCAAATCTTAGCCCAGCTTTAAAATGGAAAGATGAATCAAAATGCATGTGTTGTTTACAAGGGAAAATTAGAAACATTTTAACAGTCTAAATATGGAACGGCATTGATATACAGTCATTTTCACCCATAAAGTTTATCGCCAAATTTTAGCGAAATGGCTGAATGTGGTGCGACCGGCAGCAATAGCGTTTCTAATCTAAAGGTTCCGATGAACGCTACGGCAAATTAAAGGAAATAAAGAAAAAATGTCAATAAATGCAGTAAAATGAAATGCATGCAAAAAAATTAATCGAGAGTAATGAAAGTAAACAGAAGAAGTATGTGCAGCAGGAAAAAATCAAAGGAAATGAACAGAAAAGATCGAAATGCAGTAACATACAGTAACATAAAAAAAATGGCAGCCATGTAACCCCAAACAAAGCGCCACCAAAAAATTGCCTATCTCGCCAAATGACTGTATATCAAAGCTTAGCCCTAAATATTTCTGAATATGTGCTATAAAAAATTGTTTTGTAGTTATTTTTGATGATTTCAAAATATCTTCTTCATCCATCATGACATTCCCATGTCATATTGGGTGGAGGTTAGACTTAAGTCTAAAGTTAATTTTTCCTCTTAGATGTTATGCCACGGGCAACGCTTCTTCTTCTTGCGTACAGCCGACCACCCCGCCACCACTGAACGTAGCAGTATCGACAGGACTCCACGGGCAACGCTGTGCGGGTATTGCTAGTGTTTTTATAATTATGAAAATAACTAATTATTTACTCATTCAGATTTTCATTTTTCTTCTTACTATCATGTTATGAAGGAGTAGAATAATGGTGGGACAGTAAGGATTGCAGTAATTTAAGACATTAGCATTTAAAATTGCTTCTAAGCACGAGTAAATATGTAATATATAATTTTAAGATTTTACTTTCCTTCTGTGAGTTTTTCTTCGAGAAATAACAACAGAAAACCGCATTAGACTTAATTAATTTTATTTCAATATTAAAATTAATAGTAAATAAATTGAATATTAAATATACGGTGTTAACTGCAATTTTCTTTTTGAAGAAGATCGCTCTTAATTCCCTTGAAATTTTAGACGATAAATATATTAGTTTTATAAATTACTTCGCTATGATTTGTTTAAGAAAAGTTTACAGGCTATAACATATTTATAATACATTAAATATTTTAAATTTAAATTAAATATAGTTAATTTAAATTTTTAATCTGGCTAATACAAAATTATATAAAGCACATCATTTCAAACTTATAATAAACGTTGCTTTTGCCTAGTTCCTTGACATGAACATTTAAAACAACTATGAACTGAAAAAGAGGAAGAAGAAATGGATAATCATTTTACACATGTCGATTCTTTTGCCAAAATAAATGTTATCATGCGCAATATTATCAATAAGTGTTTCAGTAATTTTCCTCAAAATGCTATGTGGAGTTTTGTCTAATATACCAAATTATTTATAATATCACAATTATTTTACGATAATGCATTTAAAGTCGTCAGATGAAGTAAAGCATCATAAAATAATAAAAATGCGAAAATGAATGTAAATATATTTATAGGAAAGTTTCACTTTATCAATAAATAAGACGATTTCATATGATTCCTTCCCAGCGTTGGAGTCCTAGTATTTCTGGATAAGAAGCTACCGGCATGGTGGCTGATTCTCGTCACTCTGGTGAGTACACGAAAAAGTAGAGGTCTGGTTCCTCTCATCTATGATGGGACGTACTTCATAAGGGAAGGGTTGTATCATAGCCGGTGACGGTCCTTAGGACTTAACCACAGTTTCCGCTAGTGTTGCTGTTGCGCAGATCCGGTCATTCAGATTTTTTTGCGTGACTTCCAACAGGTTGGAGTAATCAGTTTAAGGTTTAAGGTTAAGGTTTATATGATTCTTTTTTATATTTTTATCTGATTTAATCATAATAGAATTAATTTTTAATTCTATTATGATTGCAGTGGTAAATATATTAATTGTACACCATTTTTTCTACTTAAATTAACCATTACTAAGCGAATCAAACTTCCAACTAAAACCGCAGTACCAATAAAAATGAAAATAATACATAAATGAATGTGCATAACAATGTATTATAGAATTAAAAAATACATCTTTCTTCAATGAGTGCGTTGTTTCCTCCTCGATAGAATTTTATTCTTATTTCCTCGCCTCATTCTCTCTAAAATAGAAGAATAATATTTATTATTCAAGAACAAAGAATCAAAATACACAAAAGATTTTTTCAATCATTTCACATAATACCTAAATAACGCATTTATCTTCGATGATATTAAAATAAAAATGTTTTATTCAATCCACAATAATAGCGTTTTTCCGCCGAATACCTAATTTTCGATTTGTAACTGAATTTTTCTTGAATGCTCAGGTATTTAGGTAGCATGCATAAATTACGCAGAAAATGTTAAATCGTTTTGTAGCCAACATAAATTGCAAAAAAGTGCTTAACTCAAATCTTTGCACTTTCATAAAAAAAGAATAAACTGAAAAAATAAAGACTTTCGACATGAATATGAGCACTTAAGAATGAAATAAAATGTACGTTAAGCATTCTAAAGAAACTGTTTAAATATTTTCTACGAGAACTTAAAATTTAAATGAAAGTATAATTAATAGCTGAGGCAGGAATCAGTTAGAATACTGGCAATTTGTAACAAGCAGGTTACATTATTATTATTATTATTATTTATTTTTTAGTTAGTAAGTTTGCTAAACATGATTCTTACGATGGCCCCATTCTGTCAGCACAGGCACTGCCTAGCAAGAACGGGTTCTACCAACTTTAGAACTCCGCTTAACTGATTCGTCGCTGGTTATATATACAACTTTATCCATTTAGATTTCTTTCTTTTTTTCATTTAGTAATAATTTAAATCATTATATGACATACTTTCCGCAAAATCTTAAATCATGTTTGAGACAGATTTTATGCGACTTCTGTATTAAATTACTTTCTGATTTATATATTAATTGCTTTCTAGGATTAAATTCGTTGATTGATTTAATTTAATTTTAATGAAATAAACAATAAGTGATAAATAATAAATTTATTCTAATTTATCTTTGTTTAGTTATATATGAAACAATTTTTTGAATTTATGAGTTTTGCGTGGATATTACTACTGAGATATAACGCTAATTTTAGTTTCATAAAGCTAAGTATTTGAAAAAAATTATACCGTTAATGAAGACAACAAAATTATTCTTCAATAACAAAAAAATATTAGTATTCAAATCTGAAGTATTATCATTAGATAAATAAGATAAATACTAAAAGTTTATGTAAATTCTACTCTAAAGGGTTTAAAAATCTCCTTAAGATTAATTATTTTTATTTTAAATTCAATACTATGAAAAAGTTTCTTCTTAACAATACAGAAATAATTTTGAAAATAACAACTCTTATATTCCGTAGATTGTTGATGTTATCCAGTATGCGTTAACATTATATACATTGCGAAAACAGTCAACAGTTAGATAGCCAGAAAACAAAGTAGTATTCAAATGTTGATAACTAAGGCTTATCTGGGAAATGTGTCTAGAAGTTTCATCTATGGAAATCGAAATACCGAATCAGTCTGTTATCTATGTTTTCAGTTCATTTTTACAGAGAACGATTTTTTTTCGGCTTCTATTCTTTTTCGGTATTTCTCATATTCTTAAACCCTCCTTCGTAATATATTTTTTTCTTATTTCAGGAGTCTATTTGGATGGTTTCGCTCTCTCTTTCTCTCTCTCTTTATTAGGCATTTTCATCCTTGATGCTTAAGTGATAATTTTTTGTCCTGTCTATTCTTTTCATTTATAAAGATTGTCGCTTTTCTTAAATTAATTTTACGTTTAGTTAAAATCGGAAGAACAAAAAAAAAAACCTTCCAATATTTATATCATTTCAGTTTCACTGATTATTACACTTAATAATAATTAAGTTCCTTCACTAAATTTTTCTATAAACTATATAATTTTAATTCTAAATCTTTGCATTTTTGATACATAATTCCAACGACATAGTCCACTCAAAAAGAATGAAATTTATCATCCCTTGAGATCAGTATACACCCCAAAAGAACAATATGAAACGCTCTAAATATGATGGATTTTCTGATCTTTCACAATGCATATTCAGAGAAAACCCATGCTTAGTGTTATTTAATTGATCTGAATATTTCATTGCCAACTATCTCCTGAAACAACATTAATAGGAAAAAGGCAGCTTTTGAAAAGGTAAATTTCTTTATTATCAAAAATGTGCTTTTCGAGAATTTGATATATTTTTTTATTTTTTATTAAAAGTTTATTAGAAATCTTTATGTTATGTGTTTCTTTTTTGCTATCAATGAATTTATTAACTTAATAATCAGATTAGTAATTATTTCGAAGTATCAGCTATTTAGTTTTTTTTTACTGCAACAGTAATTAAAAAATAATCTATGTTTAAATATTTAAAATAATGACGAGAAAATTGGTATGTACCAAGCATCTTCAAAGAACACAAAACGTTTTCAGCAATCCATAATTTAGATTTGTTTTCTAACACATCCCATTCGGTACATTTATATGCCCATATAGTAGAAACAAAATAAATCAGTTCTCTCATTGAGAATATAGTGATAATTTTTTTATGGTAGTACTCACAAAAAATCTCTCATCGATCCGGAAGTAGGCGATTTTTAAAAGTACACTTGCTGTGCAAATAGACAAAAGTAAAATCCAAACAGTATCAAATAACATGCAAGAGCTTTGGAGTTTAACTTTCTTTGTGTTAACTTTTTTTTTCCTGATACGGTATGACACATGACAAAGTATTGTACTTTTCCAAAGAAACATTCACGTGACCTGAATAAGTTGAAAGTCAAAGAATTTTTTTTTCTTTATCTAGATAAGAATCTTTGCAAACGGATATTTCTTTTCCTGCTCTATGGCGTGCATTCGTGGATTTTACGAAATATAGTCACGAATGCCACGTATATTTCTTACAATGCTGATGTATATTTTCTAACGCTGTTTCCATATATTATTCACAGTACTAAGATGATGACGTTCTGACTTATATATTTCCGATAAATATGAATATCTTTCAAATTATTTTCTATTTGCAAAACAATACTTAACTTATTACACAATGAATATACGACTAGAGATGTTGATGAAACTTTTGACAAAGACTTTCTTTTTGAAAAAATATAAAAGCTGCGTTTGAAATTCTACTGATTCCAAAGCATATTAATGATATACAATTATTTTTCTGAATGTTATACCATTTTATGGAGATGAGGCACATCAAACGAGAGTCGAAAACAAAGGTACAGGAGTTTTTTTGACGGATTAAAATAAACTATTTAAAAATACCACAGTTTATGTTTATTATATTTAAATGAAAGATTCAATCTTCAATAAATTAGTTGCATTTGTTGATTCCAATATCTATCAATACAAAAGAAATTTATTTTTGCTATTGATAAGAACATTTCCTATAAGCATTTTATTGCACAGTGCATTGCATTATTTTGGTAATACATGGATCATATATTTCCAAAAATACACTCTGACATTTTTTAACTAATTGAAATACATTTCTATACCACTGTGATCTTTAAAATAGATATGGCAGGTTATTATCGAACCATTATATTTACCACTTAGAATACAAAGAGTTTATACTTATATTTACGACCATTTCTATGAGAGCAGTGTTCCAATAACTGATCAAATTTATTAGCGTGCATTTACAACCATAAGCAAATACTTTTTAAGAGAATACGATTATTGGGAATTTAAAAAGGTCTTATTGTATAGATTTTCTCTTCAACCTTGTTTCATCGGACAATTGTTATTAAAATAACATTAAGAAAATAAAAAAATAACTTTCCTCTAGTGATTTTCAAAAAAAATATAAGCTTATTTATCATACGCAACATATTTTTATTGGCTTGAAAGCCTAACCATGAAACTCTTTTGTTGGATCGAGCCATCGTAAAATGCTGAATTTCCGTTCTTTCACAAATAAATAAAACAAAAGACCGAAGAAAGCTGAGGACTATTGTTATTATTTGCTTTTTAGAATATCCATTCGGGAATCGGTACTCTTTTTCGTACACTGAATCCAAGAACATTACGGTACCAAATTTTCGTTTGGAAAATCGAGTGATTTCTCAACAACGCCATAAAAGAAGAAGTCTAGTTCTGTATTTTTAGAAAACTGTGTGAGAATATTCTATTCCTCAATAGTAAAATACAATTTCTAGATAGAAAGTTCTTTCACGGTTCCCTCTAGTTTTAAATTCGGAAAATATTAATTCCATCTAGGGACAGAAATTACATAAAATTTCGTGAAGTCTTTATAAAGTTTGACGATTTCGTTTTCAAAGCATTATTTTGTTTGAATTCTTTTTCAAAGCCCACTGTGGTTTTCAAAACACGATTGCTCTCAGGAGCAACGTTCTTAGAATATTACTTATTTTATTTCTTTCTCTGAATATTTTGCAATCGAAGCATAAATAATTCTGAATGGTACATGTAGAGAAGAGTTTTTTTTTCTTTTTCAAAACATGTAAACATATTTTTAATAAAAAATTTCTCATAATATATGTCTTTTTATAAAGGAAAAAAATTAGTAATACCTACAAATATTGAATCCTCACTTTGTTCATCGGAAATTTTAAAAATCGATATTATTTTATTTAAATGAATATTACACACACACACACACACAAATACACACACATATATATATATATAATTTATAATTTTCAGACGCCCACAGCAGTACCGAATCTTCCTCTTTCTTTAATTTCTTAGTTAAATTTAGAACTTCTCTATTTTTCTTCCTTGAGAGAAAACATAAAAAATGTCACAGGTTTCCATGATTTTAGATTTTATTCAGATTAATTGTAAAAAGCTAAACGCTTCATGAATTTCTCATAAATGTAAACTGTGTGTTTGAAAGCATATATTATAACTGAGAAAAAAAAGATGGCTACTTTAGACACAGTTTTATTATGGTTTCTCTCAAGATATTCTTATCTCAATTTTTCTTTATTTAGTAAAATATGTAAAATTTAGGAATAATTGACATCGAGGTTTTTCTCAATGAATAATTTTCAACTTTTTTTTTCAATTGGGCTTATTTTTAAATTTTTATTTTTGTTGTTGTTAGTTGTCATAAAATTAATTGTGCAGATATTATTTAGGTTGTATTGTTAACACAATTTATAATTTGTATTGGAGTTCTCATTTTCAAACAATTCAAAATTATAGATTGATTAATGTTCAACGAAAATCTAAAATTCTTTTGGCTTCCATTCATGGTAAGACAAATTTCTGATTTTAGAATATTAAAGACAAATCTGAGTTTTCCTTTGTTTGTTTGTTTTATTATGGCTAAAGAAACAGACTTTGTGATAATTTTAATTTATTTATATAACTTTTGCATTTAGAATTTTATTTGCTTCTACATGTTATTTATCTGAATAATTATACCAATGTAATGGAAAAGTACCAAGAACTAATAAAATGAATAAAATTTAAATCAATTTTTATGCAACTACTTTTTAGCAACAAAAAAAGTAAATGCTCATTAAATGAGAACAATTACTACTTGAATATTATTTAACTGAAAAATTTCAAATTTCCCTTTGTTTTAAAACATTAATAATCCTTAATGATTACAATAATTCTACAGAGCATCCCAACTAATAAAGGATTATTTATAATTGCTTTCTATCTAAGCATTATAATTGTACACAAAAATTAAAATTTATAGTGAAATTTATAGTTAAAAAAACCGTTATAAAATTGCCCAATTCTCTTTCACCTAATGTGTTCCCACGAAAAGATCATTTCAGACAGACAACTATTTGTGGTCAAACAGAGGAAATGAAGGGAGGGTCATCTCTAAATCCTTTGTTTGTTGTACCCAGGAACACGTTTCACCATTCCTTTGTCTATAAAGCGTCATAAACGGGCAAAAGGTCTTTCTTAACTGTATGTTGTTCGGAAGGAATCAAAAATGGGAGATGGGGCATTTACGGGTCATATATCATTTGGAAACAAGATTATATCCGGGTTACATAAGACAAACAAAGTTCAGTGGAATTTGCGGTCACTAATTATGGAAACCCTTTTTATATTTAACCGCCATTGCCTGTTAGCACACAATCAGTAGATCTCTGGAGACGAAGGGCTTCTCTGAAATTGTGATATTGGCTTATTCTTACATCACATAAATATCCAATCGAAGAAATGTGTGATTCGATTGCGTTGGAGAAATCATCAAACTTTTAGGCTTCATGTTTGTCGGAAACCTGTTAGCTTTTTCCGGTAAGCTAATATTATTTTAGATACGATAGCATTTTCTAAAAACGAAAACTAGATTATTTTTGTGATTTTTGTCTTTATTTCTGTAAGCTTTAATACGTCCTTTGATCTTTTAAAAATTAACTTCAAGCCTTTTACCTGAAGCTAATTTGTTATTGAATCTCTTCTGCTTTTTATTATGATATCTATACAATATTTAAATGTAAAGACAATTGAATATTGTCCAATCTTCCCTAAAAATTGGTATTAGAAAATAACAAAGATAACAATAATTAACAAAGTTAATCAATTTTTTCAAAATTTCTGGACCGAAATGGAAGTATTGCAAATTTATGTTTATGCAACTGGATATTATGGATAAGACTGTAAATCCTGGTTTTACCTCACACCGTCAATTCTTTCTTATAAAACTGCAGAAATTCGGTCGGAAGCCCTTGACTTAACACCACATCTTATTTACATTTCTAGAGTTCACGTGATTTTTTTCTGGTTTGGTATAGGGCCGAGGTGGCCTAGTGGTAATGTCTCGGCTTCGGAACCAGAGGGTTTCAGGTTTGAGACCCGATGCCACCGAAGAACCGTCGTGTAAGCGGATATGGTGCATGTCAAACGTCCTGGCCAAACGTCCTCCCGCTGGTGGGGCCTGGTGTGGAGACGGGGGTGCCAGTTCAGGTATCGTCCTCGTCTCTGACCATGGTTCAAAATTACGGGGTCCATCCCAAAATAGGCCTAGTGTTACTTTAAAACGGGACATTAGTATAACTTAACTTAACTCAACCGGATTGGTATAGATGTAGGTGGTCTTTATCAAAAAGAAGAAAGTTTACACAGCAATCAATTGGAAAGAAGTATAAAAATGATAAAGCACGAATATATATATATATATAACTTAAAAATAGTAAAAACTAGAATAAAAAAATATCTGGAGAACAATAAAATTAGGTTAATGAACATGATAATATACAAAATGAGTGAAAAAATAAAGCAATTATAAAAATTAGGTACTTAAAATGGTTTAAGTATATATTAAGAGCAAAATCTGAGAAGTATTAAAATATTGCGCGGAAAATTTCATAAGATTAAGAATAATTTTCCATGAACAGTTAGGACTTCAATCCTATTTGGGATTATTTATTTAGGAGATGGATTATTAATGACTCTTTGGTACGGAAGACTTTCTAGCAAATATGAAGGCTTACTGAGGTGCCATGAAAAAATTGAGGGACATAATGTCTTAAAATGACTGGGATCACCGTCTACAGCCCTGAGCTTGACACTTTCACTTTTCACTTCTTTAGACCCTGAATAGGTGCTTTGTGTGTCAAAAATTTGATTCTGATAACGATTTCATACGGGCCGACAGCGTTATATGAGTCTCTGATTTTCAAAAAGATCCTGCACTAGGAAAAAAATGAGTTAACTTCAATGGCAGTTATATCGAGAAGTAATAAACTAGTAGTACTTTTATTTCCGTTTTGCATTGCCATATAATGCCTTTTTTTATTACTTTATGCAAAATTATGTTCTTTACTTATTGATACCCCTTCTTATAACTAAAAAGTATTTATTCGTTCACTTATTAGGGCTTTTGAGCAAAGATTAAATTTCAAATTCATTCTTATGCCTTATAATCTCTAAAGCAGAAGGTTATTTAATTATTCATACATAGAAAACCTTGCTGTTCATGGGCGTTTTTATATTATTATTCATACTACCCGAGCAAAGAATTTAACTTAGAAGGAATTATAACTAACAAAGTCAAAATAATAAAACTCTATTGAACACCTAGACAATAGTTCAAATTTTATTCTGAAGCCCACATATTTTTTTATAAACATAATGAAGTATTTTTAATCTGACCTTGGATGCTTCTATAAAGCATCAGTGTTTAAGCAGAATGTTAATTAAGTAGACTAACAAATATTTTACTGCGGTCAACATAACATTAGATATTTAATTTGAATCTTTGAGCGTCTATATAATGAAACTCATAGTGCAAAATACTGAATAAATGAAACCGCAAAGTTTATTGGTAAAAATTTGAAATAAAAACCTTATTAAGAATGCCCAGTGTTGAACGTAAATATTAAATGAAAGACAGGTTAGCACACATCAATTTTTCGAAGTACATTTAATTCGAAATATTTAAAGTCTTAGCTTTAATTAAAGTAAATTTCCGAAGCGCCTTGGAATAAATACCTTACGATCAAATAATATTCCGGAGTAGTGTAATTTTCAGCTAAAATGAGAAGAAAAAATAACAAATATTTAAATTAGTTCATTGCCGCATTTTAGATTTATTTTTTTTCCATTAAAAGTTATTCATTCTTTTCTAATATGTCACTCTATATGTATGACTTAATTTAAGTAATTAAAGTTAATTGAGTAACTGTAGTAAATTTTGCTTATAATTCATAAATATATTTTACTGAAATAATTTCCTATGATGTAAACTAGTCAACTATTGGAAAAAATCATATCTATCATAATGCCTTGAGATGCAACATCGGATTTATCAAAGAATTTTGATATATTTGATTGAATTAAGTGTTAAACTAAACCATTTTCACTTTGAAGAGGAACATTTTCAAAAAAAACCAAAATTAAGAAATATTATCTAATTTTTTTTCTGAATGCATTTTATTCTCTAAATAAGACGTGAAAAAGTTTCCAAATTATGACGAATTATACAATAAATCATTTAATCTTTAATTTCTGAGTGTAATTATTAATCAACATAGTTTTGTTTTCTAAATATTTTGAGAATAAGTTTGTAATTGTAGATTATGTTGCAACAACACACAAATCGATTTTTTTTTATCAAATTTCTTTACAGAGTTAACAATTTTGGCAATGAAAAAATAAGTACTGTACGCTTTTCTCTTGTGATTCTTTCCTCTTGCTATTTTTGCTTCGTTTGGTCGACTGAGAATATCATAATTTATTCTACAATGCTGAATTAAATGCAACAGGGTATTATTTAAATGCTACAGGGTTTTATTGAAAAAAATTGCAACATATGGATCTCAAACGGCAGGTCCGTTTACTCGAAATAGATGAGATTTCAGATATGGTTTTTCAGAAGTATGAACTTAGAATTCTTTGAACGGCAACACAATGTCTTTCCTGGTTACGGTTATAGGTACAGAAACTCCAAATTTTCGAATGGCAGAGAGCACAATTTTTGTAAAATGTTCAGTTCATGTGAAACCCTAAAAAAATTGGAACAGTAAGTGTAATATGAAAAAAATACGCATTAGGTATGAACAAGAAATGACAACGCAAAAGATCAAAAATGGAATTTCTTGACAGATAATATATTTCAAAAAATTCTTAATAATGATTAATAATGATTTAATAATGATTTTTAATGTAGAATTTTGTTTTTAAATACATTGTAAAAAAAGAGAATATGATTTTGAACATTAATTTATTAACTAACATTAATTTCTTCGTCTTAAATCTAATTTCGTCTTAAAAATTTCTTAATCACAAGTATTTGATTGTAATTTGCTTGCTTGTTCGTTTAGTGCCAAACTTATAATTAATATTTAATTAATGTGTTCTACTTTATTGATTTTTTTCCATTTTAAATTGTTATATCCTATGTCTATATTTATATAAGCGTGAATTCTCAACAGAAATGCTGAATTTTTCCAGTTTATGGCTCAACAATCATTCAATATTTAAATGTAGTTTTATTTTTTTAGCTTTGTTTAAATAAATAAATTATGGGTGTGCTATTCTGACCACACAGATGTCTAAAATATTTATCATAAAATAAATCCTATATATACCATTATGCGTAAAAGTATTATCAACATTGAGTGATTTATTATAATCAAATATAATACTTCAACCATTGTTGTGAAGTATTTTACTTCATCAGCTTGCAACCTAAATGAGTATCTTATAGAAAAATGTCGTTTAATCGTGATTGCAAAATATAATACTTATTAGCGCTTCCAAATAAAAGCTTACGAAATAGAATGTTAATGATTTTGGCTGCAAAAAACTATGTAAAATTTAAACATATATCATTATTTCCATTATTGAGATAGCAAATACTTTTTGATAACATGAAAAAACTTCATTTCAAGCCATTTAACAGATTTCTCTAAAACGTAAATGAAACTGCCAACACTTGTCAAAATGCATTTCAAAAGATTTATAACAATATTTTTTAACATCGTTTGCTGAACTATGAGGATAGATCAGTCATTAAGAACAGCATATTTTTACCATGAAACACGCAACCATAAATGCGCTCACTGTAGATATTCCTTTGGAATAAAATTAAACAAAAGGAATACTATATAAGGTGTGTTACACAAGATTACTGGAAAAAAATTAACAGTAAAGTAACAACACATTTATTGTAAGATCGAATAATGCTTCAACAGATAAGTCTTCTAAACATTTACTTTAAGTGTTCAAAATATTTTTCTTACAAAATAATCAACACATTACATATAGGGATCAGAAGCTCAAGATTAATTGGGCGGATCTCTTTTGGATTTTAAAATTGAAGCACTTATTATAATACATACACAAAAATCGTTTTAAAATAATTTGTAAATTGTGAAAAAATTATCATATAATAGTA
>JAPMOR010116030.1:95035-112914 GCA_026543865.1 Argiope aurantia
ATATATATAAATTCTAAAGATTTTCGAATTTTCGCCAATAAATTCAGTAAGTATTTTGTACAAATAAGTATACTGTATAAAATTAGAATTAAATGTTTTTAAGTTATTCGATGCTTTAAAAAAAAGAAAATATATAGTCTACCTGTAAAACCATAAATTTTTAATACTCCTAAATATTCTAATCCTCGTTCTTTTAATATCTGTGGTTGAATGAAATAAGTTTTACTTTAAACTTGTACTAGGATATAATAAGTATAAAAATTATTCTTCGAGAGTGTTTGTGGCTTTCTAATTTTATTATCTTTAATATATAATTTATCTGTCAGACATTATCTTTTTTCTTCTTTAAAAGTTAGCTTAAAGACGGTAAGAAATCCATAAGAAATTTAATTAAAATATTTTATGCATTGAAAATAAAAGTATCACTAAAATCCCTTAATCTACCCTGCTATAATAAGATTTAGTAATGCCAGAAAAATATAAAAAGTGACTATTCTATTAGCCATTAGCCAGATGTACATTCTTGTAGTTCAATGACAATTGGTTATTTGTTTATCGTGTATTTAGCATTTCTCTACAAATAAGCCATTTTTTCTAAATAAATATTTAGAAATGTTGTTATTTTTAAACAAAAAAATAAATAAACGACTATTCTAAATTTGAAAAGAATACATTTGCAGTAAAAAAATAATTTAAATGATACAATATGATTCCGGATGCAGGGAAAATAGTTAAATGTACGTCAGCCATTTTATGAAAATAAACTTAATAAATCTACAACAGCTGCTGATAGTGATGAAAGGAATAAATAGAATTTGTCTTCAAAAAATAATTCTTAATGTTTACAAAATATGCAAGAATAGGGACATTAGCCGTAGATATTTTATTGGCAATGTTTCAGATAAACAAGCTATTTCCGTTTCTTAATTGTCGATTTTATGCCTAAGTTATAATTAGTTTAATTCATAAGTTAAATCTTTGGTTTTTTTTCCGTAAGGGTAATCCAAATCATCTGCTCAAAGACAACCATTTTTTATGTAATTGCTAATGTTAACTCTAACCGTGTAAAGTAAAAAAAAATATCTCATAAATAAATTTTTTGATAAAAAAATCATATACAAAAAAGAAGTTTTTCTTTTTTTTATTTTAATCAAATTCTGTTTGTGGCTACGTTTTTCTTCAAACTGATTATTAAATTATGCTTGCAATTACTTTTGCTCTATTCTTTCATAGGCGATTTGACCTTATTTTATGTTTGTTTTGATTTTGTTTCAAATAAATATATTTTTTATACCAGTTATACAGAGTGGTATTGTATCGAGATTTTTTGCTTTGATTTTTTCTTTCAATCTGAATTACTCTTAGATGGTTTAGGAATATTTAGGATTTAAGTCGATATATTGGATAGATTATGTAAATATTTTATTTGGCCGGATTTCCAGTGCACCTTGTATAAACATCGAATTTCATTAAAACTGATTATGCATTTTATTTCATTCTTACTTAAGTTATTCGAGAAACGATGAATAATTTCTATACAGAATGCATTTGCTGTTTATGCTGTACTTTTAGAGTAAACGATGAAATTATTTAGCATTCTCAGAAATTTGTCAGTTATAGGACATAATGAACATCATATAGGGTGACTATATGATGATTGGAGAATTTAACTTCATTTACCTTTCATTTCCTCTTTGTCCTTTGAGATGCAAAAAAGACAGCTTTATAATCTTTAATATCCAATTGATTTATACGTCTGGCAGATAAAAAAGGAATTCCCTAGTTTATGACAATGATGATTGGTAAATTTTAAATTTAACGAGAAGTTAATGTTATATAAAATTAAGACCTTTCCTTTTTTTAAATCTCTTTTTTAAAAAAGACATATAAAAAGAAAGATGTGGGGAAACTTAAAAACAGTGTTAACTGTTATTATTATCCAAAATATTCAACATTTCATCTTACGATCATAATCCATAATTTCTAAATTTATTAAAGTAACCATATCTAAAATTTATAAATTATATGTATAAATGACACATATTAATTAATGAATTTGGACAAATTTGATTTTTTTTTCTGTTCAAAAAGTATTGATAACGGAGATTTCGAAATTTCTAATTCTATAAATATTTAAGTATAGGCTATCATTTTTGTCATTACAAAATTCACCTTCCTAATTAAATTATTATCCTAAATGGTGCTATAAAATCAAAAAATATTTTATTAAGATTCATCATCATAAGAAAAAAAAATCTTTGTTATATTTTTCCGTTCATATCTGCACTTATGCAGCTCTTAAACAAGAAAAATAAGCAAAAATAATAGAGCATATTTTTAATTGTAGTGAATGAAAAAAACAAAACACTGACGACTTTTTTTTGAGAGAGAGAGGGGTGGGGGCTCTGCCAGACATTTGTGTAAAATAAAACGTGTATGAGAATGATAAAGTCGGAAATCCCTAAAAGATGCTAAAGAGTATCATAAAAAAAGATAATATTTATCCATAGTTCTGACAAATACAAATCTTCTGAAGAAGAAATGGAAACAATATGCTACAATTGAACAATTGCAACTTATTCGGATGTTTTTATTACTAAATAATGAAATAAATAAAGGATTTCTCGCCTGAAGCAACAATGAATTATTATTTCAAATTCAATCAATTTTTTGTACATGTAGAAGGGTTGTAAAAGGCTTAAATATATATAAGGAAATCGCTTTTCTGACACTAGACATATTTCCAGTATCATGTCCTTAAAATAAAACTATTGCTTCACAGCACAGTGATTCAAATAGGTATAATTCAATTTTATAGATGCTGAAATATTTCTTGTCATTCTGTAAGTGATGATAAGAAGGAGAAAGAAGAGGAAGAATCTAATATGTACGAAAAAGTATGATGAGCATGTTGAATCTGATTGTACATTGAAAACGAATGAGAAATAATTTGTAAATTGCTTTATTTCTAAAAATAATATAACTAAAATATTTGTATCAACCAGTATTTTTTCAAGTTACAATCAAGTCATGGGAAAGTAGAAAAATTGTGTAAAAATGACACATTGGAACATATTTTTTGATATGTTGCTTTTATATAAATTAAAATCAATTTTTAGATGAAAGGATAACAAATAACTTATTTATTTAATTAGCATATAAATCTTTCTTCTATTAAGAGAGATAATAGATGAAAAGTAGCCTTGAGTATACTCCATATGCTGAAAGCCAGAAGTGTTTCTTTTGTATGGAAATATTATTTTCTTAAATGAAATAATAATAAATCGATTTTTTTTGTTAAAAAATATGGTTTGAGTTATGGTGAATCCTTTCCATCATACGGATGAGCAGATACTATAAAGTAAATAGTCTCTCTTGCTCCTTCGAGTTATAATAATGACGATGTTGACTAGTTAACAGTAATATTATCAACAATAAAACAAATACCTATTATTGTTGACTGAATCATTCTTTGTTTAATAGATGCATTAATGCAGTCAGACAGCTTAATCGGGCACCGTCCTGGCTGGCTGGCAATATTTTTTTCCGGCTGAATCATTTACTATCTTTGAATCATATAAATATTTTCATATATTTATTTAAAAAAAAATTTTTTTTTCCTAATGTCACGAGTGCAGGAAGACTTCAAATTCCAATTAACATAATAAATTATTTACAATATTGAAATTTCTTTGGATAATGTATTTAAATTAAAATTACACAAACCTAAATGAAAAAATAAAGCTATTATAAGAAATAACGATATATATATATATATATATATATATATATATATATATATACTCCGCTACTAAAAGAAACATTAATGTATTTCTCCTTTAAGCGTAACGTGAAGAACAATTATATAGTGCGTATTCAAAGCAAGTTGAAACTACTTTTTATTCAAACTTAAAACCAAACTAAAATTAAACCAGTGCTATGAAAGCAAAAGCAATAGCACATTTAAAAAAATTAGTAAATGAGTATAAAGGATAAAACATAATATAACTAATAAATATTTCTTTATTTACTGAAAGGTCATTTCAACTTGGATTAAATTTTGACTTTATTCTCTCGCTCTATGCTCTTTGAAGTGAAAGATTAAGTTTTATTATTCATACATAAAGACCTTTAATGTTCCTGAGATCTTTTTCTATTATTCCTCATAATACCCAAGCTGAAAATCCATCTCAGAAGAGATTAAAACTAAGAAAATAAAAACAAAAGCGCTATAGTTTCCTTTAAGCAATAGTTCTTATTTCTCTTGATGTCCAAATAAATTTTTTTATGAGCATAAACGACGGCACTTTCAAAATGCGACTGAGTTCTTCCTTAAAGCTTCAATATTTAAACAAAATGCTCAAATTAAGTAGACCAACCATTTTCCTACTATGATCAACATAAGTAACATTAAGCACTTAATTTGAAATCTTTGAGCGGAAATAAAATGAAACTCGTAGAGTGAATTACTGAATAAATAAAGAATGTCGACGCAGCCTTGATTGTTGAAATAAGAAGAAATACGTTAAATATTATCTCATTAAGAATTCTCGATGTTGAACTTAAGCACTAATTGAAAGAGAGATTAGTACAGTATCGCTTTCTATCAAATTGAGTATTTATTTATTTCGAAAAATTTAAATTCTTCTTTTTAATTAAAATAAATGTCTGGTGGGCCTTGGAGCTAATAAATAACGATTAAATTCGGAATTTCTGTTAAAAAATGTTAATTAATAACGAATTTCTGTTAAAAAATGCGAGCATTTAAATAATGTTTTGTTATTTAAAGTTTATTTTTTCGTCCTTGTTATTAAATTAAGTAGTTCAGTCTATTTCTCTGATTTAATTCGCGTAATCTGAGAAATAATTGAAAATACACTGACTTGTTAACGAATGTTAGCTCAGAAAAGAGAATCTTTGTGAAAAATGTGATTTTCTTATAATATGGAAGCGAATTTCACTGTAAATTGCGCCATGATGCAAGAAATTCAGCAATTAAGAAAAATAAATCAAATTTGACATAAATGTCAAATCAAAAAAATATATTTTATGAAAATAGTTCGATATTTTTGATTGAACGTAACCATTTTTTAATTGAAGTGGAGCATTTTCCAGTAGCTAAAATTATAAAATAGTACTAAATACTTATATTAGAAAGTAGTTTTTTTGAAATGTCAAAAAACTCATAAAAATATAAAATATTATATAAATAATCATTTAATGTTTAACTGAAATTTTGAAATTTCTATTTGCTTTTATAGGTTTTTATTGCAGAAAGTCGCTTTAAAATGATTTCAGTAATACTTAAATTAGCTGGAGAATTGAAGAAATATTAACAAAATGATCTGAGTTACATAATTATCTTTCCAATCATTAAGTTATGACCCTTTTTTCCAATGCATCATGAATTTCTCCTGATTATATTTCCAATAAAATACTACTAATAATTAAGATATTTTTAATTGCAAAATTTTATTTGACGAGAATTGTTTAAATTCTTTGATATATTTGATCGTACTCTTAGACAAGAAATAAAGGAATTATTTTTCGAAATTCAAGAATTGAAGCTGTTGCATGCGGTGTCATTTAAAATTTAAATTATTATCTGAAATCTTGATGTAAACAAGTTGCAGGAAGAATAAATTTTCTAGCGAGATACAATGAATTGTATATTGTATATATAATTAATTGTATTATATATACAATTAATGTTCATCATAAAATTGATATTGAGAAAATGTTTAATAAGGTTAAATGTTTTTTTTGTTAAATAAAATCAAAAATAATGAATCGTAACATAAAGGCAACACCTAGAAACATTTACAGGGTGTTACACAAGGTGTGCAGCGTCCAGTTTTTGCAGATTCGAAAAGAACACGTCAAAACGAGTATTTTGGTGCATAACATGTGATATCCCCTAATATGGCATCATAGTCTAATTAAGGTGCAAAGATTGTGTTTGAAAACTTCAAGAAATGAAACAGATATTAAAAGAAATATTTATCGATAACTTTAAATACAATAGATTTTCGAAATGTCGGCCGTTCAAACAAATGACGTGGCAAAGTCTGGAATCAAAGTTCGCAACTGTTTTCTGCGAAATATCTGTTCCAATTTCCTTGACCAAGATTTGAATTGCTGCTCTCAAGTCGTCCAATGTTAAAGGTTGTGTGAGATACACTGTGCCTTTCAGAATTCTCTATAAAAAAGTCGTAAGTGTTGACATCCGGGGAGTAAGATGGCCACTCCATACCACTGTCTGTTTTCGTAATGGAGTCGAACCCAATCAGTCTATCGTGAAAATTTTCCTCTATGTGATCGAAGTTTCGGTGTGTACGGTGAATTCTAGTACCATCTTGCATAAATAACAATCGCTTATCTTGTTTATGACATGTAAGAATCGACTTTATTACTTATATTGCGAATATTGGTTCATTTTGGAACCACAACGATTACGTACAGTACACGATAGTTTCTTAGCGAGTAACGAGCAACTTATTCTCATCAAGCCTGTTTCCTAGACTAACATACCGCTGTGAGAATTTGCATATTCACTTGCAGACACGCTTTTCCTCTCATTGGTTGCCACAAATTTGCCTAGTCACCTAGGTAAGCTTCCATGTTCTGCCATAGTCGTATGCATCGTAAATTGGAGCACAAATTGTCGGATTCGAAATTAACGCTCTCCGTGTAATTAGACTATGACGCTACACTCGAGGTCCCCACATGTTATACATCAAAATACTCATTCTGACTTGTTCTATCCGAATCTGTAAATATTAGGGACACCCTGTATCATTAGAACATTTTATAAAGGTCAAGATAAAGTTACATTCGGAATGCTGCTAAAAGGATTTTAAAATCATTCTATTTCATCAATATTGTGTTATAATCAATCTCATTTTAAGTTATAACTATATCATGCCATCATAAAGTGTATTAACAGTTTATTGGTAGAATTCACAGAGACAAGAAAATAATACGCATCAACCGAATGAAACAAGTATATATCTCAATCTTTTAGTCTAGAATTGATTTTAAGAACCTGTCTTTTCTTGAAGTTTGGAAACTGTACTTTTTCAAAAAAGAAAAACTGGTTTTAAAAAGAGAACGAATTTTTAATGCTTGATATTTTTCCTGTTATATAGTTTAGCGAATCAAATTAAGTGAAGTTTCAAATAAAATTAAATTTAAAACATTTTAACATTTTTAAAAATTTGAATTGTATGAAGTATATGCTAATTGTAGTAAAAGATAATCCTCAATTTTTAAATAGATCAAATATTCCAAACGCATATATTCAGATATATTTTTAAATGATAAGATTAAAATAGAATTGATGCTATGAAATTTCAGCTTCTTCCAAAGACGTAAAAATTATTCATATTAAGAATGCATTAAGATTATTGAGATTATTTTCTTTGTTTCCAATATTAATGATGGAAAATTCTCTTCTATGTAGAGGTTCTGTAAACTGTTATCGACTTAGTGATTAGATCTGAATCTCTCAGAATTCGTACAGACCAATTGTTTTGTTGTCAGAAACTGTATTTTTATCAGTTATACAGCCGTCTATTCCACACATTTTACTAATTCATTAATAAGCATTTGCCAATTTCAATCTTTCAGTGTTCCATAAAACAAATATTACGTCCCATTACGTTTAGTTTCCCGCAAAGTAGAGAGCTTGAATCAAATAAAAGAGTCTAGATGAATAATCTAGAGGAATAATGGGAATAATCTATGAATAATCTATCGCCTAGATGAATAATGGGAATAATCTATGAATAATCTATCGCCTAGATGAATAATGGGTCGAAATTTTTAATAAAAGAGAAACTATTAAGGAAAAAAATACAAAAAGGAGCTTCTTTACTGTCCATGTTTCGAATATTCATGCGGTTTTCTTGGTTAAATTGATTGAAGTCATTTTTTTTTCTTTTCAATTAATGATGACATATTTCATTAATATGATGATATGTTAACATTTTAAAATGCTATTCTTAATTTTGTTTTGAAATTTACAACTGCCAGTTGAAAAACACATTTTAGTTGTTTATTAATATCTAAATTCTTAAGGAAATATCTAAATTCACCACAAATATCCTGATCAAATTCCAAAAATTTCCTCTATCAAGACGATATGGAATGTTTTCCAAAAACACAGAATCGCATTAAAAAGAGTATTTATTTTTATTACATTAATTGTTAAACTAAGGGCTAAAATCTCCAAATTGTGTCAAAGACAAACACATCTTTTGTTATTTTAGAACACATGATGGAACAATTTACATTTTTTAGATAATTTAGTATTAGAAAGAAAAGAAAATAATTTTTCAAATGATAGTACCTAAATATCAGAAAAATATTTCAAAATATATTTTCTGGGTCTTCTAAGAAGCACTCAGCAACATAGCAGAAAATCAGATTCTTTTCCATATTAAAGAAACTTCATATGAATGAAGTATGCGCGATGACAAAATGTTTGTATTTGTTTATTTATTTGCAATATCCATTTACACGTGGAAACTAAAATATAAGAAACTGTTACTTCTAAAAATTGTTGCACTTGTACAGTTATTAGAAATGTTTAACTTAACTGTTTTCATATATAAACATATTAAGCATCTATACGACTTGGAAAACTTATAAAAATTTCACCAAATGTATTGATAATTAAACATATATTTCAAAAATTCTTAATACCTAAATTCTAATGTTTGATTAAATATAATAATTTCTTATAATAAAATATTTCCTTTTTATTTCTTATTATAAAGCTTTATTTATTTATTTTAACAATAAGACAGCAAAATATTGGCATGAATAGCATCATGCGAAGCGGATAATGTTCAGAATTTCAGGACTTTTAAACAATCACTTTAAATTCTCTAAAGAATATTTGCTTACTTCAATCTTCTATTCCAATGAGAAGCGGGGAGGATCACTCCAAATATGAGAAAGGGAAAATCCTTGTACGTTTGGTTATCATCTTGTACAGTAATGTATTTGGTGCAGTTATCCCAGCCAATGATGGGGCGTGCCCCCTACGGAAGGGATATAACGTGATTGAAGACAGTCCTTAGGACTCAGCCATAATTGTCTTCTCGCCGGTATCATAATGTCTATATCGTTCAAACAAATCCATATACCTTCGGATACTCAAATTTTGATTACTCCGACCGCTCTTGAAGCTCACAAATAAAATCTGAATGGTCCGACCTCCACAAAACCACTGGTGCTAAAGGGCTAAGGTTGGTCCTAAGGCCCATCAATGACATGATATAATCATTCGGGGGGGGGACGTCCATAATCATTAGGGGATATATAAAACACTCCATTTCTGTATCCACCCGGGTGGCGAGAACCAACCATCATGTCGGAAACTTCTCATCCTCAAATCTGAAGTGCCCCTTGGTAAAATTCGGGTAAGAAGAATGTAATTGTAATGTGATCAGGTTGCGATATACTTATCATTTTATTGATCAGATTGCAAAATATATTTGCTTTTATTCATGCAATTATGTTAAAGTGGTGTAAATCTGCATTAAGGCGGAGTGAATTTGTATTCAAACAAACTTTATCTAGTGTGTCCTGGGCTTATTTATTTAATCTTTAGCAAAAAGTACTATTTAGTTGTTGACCTTTTATCCAAAATTCTGTGGCAAGGAATCCGTTTCTGGTTTTCTAGCCTACATTTAAATTTTGCCCCACAATATTTCTCAAACACAATTAATTCATGGATTTTTTTCTTAAAAGAGCACTTTGACTTCTTTATGAATACACATCATTTGAGATAGTTCCTCTTCAAACAAAATAATCTTATCTTTCTATTCAGAGAAGAAGTATACATGTGGGAACGACGATAGAAATTTGGCGTAGCTAAAAAAACACCAAAGGCGAGTAAAATGAGAAAAAAAATCAGTCCGTGGCCATTGCTAGAAGCCATGCTACGAATAAAATAAAATTCAGCTTAAGATCACTCTAGTCCACACTCCAGGGTGGGAACAAATTTACAACTTATTCGGAAGAGAGTAGGATAAACGACAGAAATAGCTCACGCCTGAAGCAACAAGGAAAGCTGATTTGAAATTTATTCAATCTAGAACTTCTTGGATATGGTAGATCGTAGATTCTGCTTAGTGGTGATCCAATGTATCTGAGGAAGTCACTTTATATTATGGAGCCGATTTCGGGAGTAATGTTCTTGACGAAAAACTATCGTTACAAATCACGTTCAGTCAGTGTTGGCATATTTTTTTTCCTTCAGGCTTTCTGAAAGGGAATATATATCTTCTTTGTTTCTGAAACGTTTACTAACACTTTCAAATGTATGTTGTGTTGATGCTTTCAATATTTGGAAGATAAATACAGCTTTAAATATGAATTTTAAATAAAAACATAAATAAATGGTAAGTGCACAAACAATCATCCCCATCATATAAATAAATATTATGAAAATTTCCATTATGTGATGAACATTTAATATATACCATTAAGACCATATTTTATATAGACCATTAAGATCATATTTAATACTGATCAGTCTTTAAGAGTCTGTCATTAGGTGCAAAAAAATTTTATAATCGAAAATTTTAATTGTGTTTAATTTTTGAAAAGCAATGTATGAATAAATATTAATAAATCTTTAATATCCTTAAATTGTTATAAATGTTTTATAAATTATATTTATAGATTTAAAAGCACAACAACGTAGAATGTTCGACGCTTTAGATTCTCATTTTTTAGAAATATAAATATTATAGAACGCAACAAATAATTCAGAGCTCGGCAGGATAAAAAAAAGAACTACACTGCCATTTTCCAATCAGAAAAAATGTACCCTATTTTATTATGAAGGAAAAATTTTATCTTTGTAAGGTCGTTCTGGAAAATTCGAAAATGTGGAATTGAAAAAGGTTTTTAAAACTAATTCACAAAAATTGTTTTAAAAAATACTTTAGATGTTGAGAAAAAAATATTAAGGATAAATAATCTTTCAAATTTTAAGGAGCGACATTGCCTCATTCTGCCTAGGTCACCCCTAAGTATTATATAGTATCTGTTACGACAATTATGTGAGACAAACTTTCAAAGCATTTGGGATATTTATTTCCTATTTTTTGAAAAATTAATATATTATATATCATAAACTCCGGCGAAAATACTTTGCATAAAACCTTTTAAAGTAATATGTGATATTATTATGTATCTGTAATACTGAAAAATATACCAAAATCTGAAATCTTTGACATTAATTCAGTATTTATTAATAAATCTCTGTAAATCTCTTTTTTCCTCAATGACACAAACATTTCAAGGAAACATTATTACAAATTCACTATGAGGACAATTTTTCCCAATGTTAATTCCCATTTTTCCTCTTTGGAACTGTATCCACACTAATTGAATTTTCAGCACATTAAGAAATATTTAAACGAATATATTATATATTGATTATTTCATTAATTTTTTTTCACTTTGATTTATCTTAATTTATTAAATAACACCCTTTTTCTTCTATTTGCTATGTTTTCAACCTTCCACTACAGGTACAGATTGCAAAATTTCAGATAAAGTTATCAAATGCTGAAAATTATTAGCATTTAATAAAGAATGGAATTGGCGTCCTTAACCCAGAAGGAAATTTAAATTTCTCTCGTTTTCCTCTATGAGACCAAAATAAATAGATATTGTATAATCAGACAATTTGCAATACACATACACAACCATATCTCTACTAATAATTAGAGAAATCTGTGTTTTGGTCTGACAAGACCAGACCCTTTAATCTACAGCTTCCAAATTTGAATATTTAATGACTGAGGGTGGAAATGTAAAACTTCGTTCGAAATGTTTTTAAAATATTAATTAGAATTTTGATTAATTGACGTTTTATCGTGATGGAACAATAACAAATTATTGCAAAAAAAATTATACTGTTTCAAAATTTTAAAAAGTGTGTTTTCATTAACAACAATTTATTAGCCATGCATATTTTCCCTAAATGTTGATAATTTTTTGAAAATATTTTTTATTTACTTTCAAATAATAGACTAAATTGTTGTCAATTAATTCAAATGGCTTTCATTTTTTTCTCAAATATATGTTCGCCTTCCATTGTTGATAGCTTCCACTTTTAAAAGCGGTATAACGTTATAGAACTATTCTATATTAGAAAGGCTCGTATAGACAATGAGCAGAGCATATGAAAGGAAATTAAAATAGCATGATTGTAATATTTGACTATTAGATGAAAGCATATTCATTTATATGAAATTTAAATTATTTAATTAGATACTCCGTCTTTTTTTTCAGATAAATATAAGATGTCCGTAGTCGCAAATAATTTCAAATTGTTTTTCTGACCTTTTATTATAAAAAACCGCTCATTTTAAAAAAAATTTAATTGGTGTTATGAAAATTGAGCTCTTATCTGTTTAATATATTGATGATGTTCTAAAGTATATGCTTAGTGGTCAATAATTAAATTCGCCTATATCTGTTTTTGTTAAATTAAATAAATAAATCCTATTTATCAATTTGAATGTAGTAAATAATTTAGTAACAAAATGGCCGCAAGTAATCTTAATTAATTTAACAGTATCAATGTTTATAAAATACAATATCCATATTTTTTTATTTTTATATTGTGAGATATTTTAAAGTAAGTTCAATCTTCGTAAGTAGAAAGGAACAAATTTTCTTCTATAAGGATAAAATTTTTAAAAAATACCTAAATACTCCTTTTCCATTTTAAATCATGTAATATCTATACATCACTTAACTCATTATGCCAGAAAAAATTAATTACTAACAAATAAATGATGAGTGTGAAAAGTATATTTCCTTCTTTAAGAAGATATGATATTTAAGACTTAATATGTTTTTATATAGCGTTTAAACAAATTCATTTTTTTAATTTTATACAATCGAAAAGTAAATATATCCAAAGCTCTTTAAAATAAAATAATGTTTCTGATTATCCCGACGAGTGAAATGAAAAATATTCCCATCGAGAATTCTCGGGGAATTTTTAATCCCCGGAAGTCATTATTCTTTTCAGTTCTTAAATATAAGTTTTATTTCATAAAACGCAAAAAGAATGTATTTTAATAGATAAACAACTAACTGCATAAGAAGAGAAAAAATAAAAAGGTGAAACTGACAAAAAAAATACTTAAAAAAAACAAATAATCAGAATAGGAAATTGATTTATTGCCTATGATCTAGTTTTGAAATGTTTTTTTTTAATATTCTTATGCACATATTCATGTTTGTTTTTCAATATAAAAAAAAAGGCTGAATATATTCTTTGAATATTAATGATAAAAGGTCAAATTTTATTAGCTTAATTTTTCTTTTCTAGTATTTCCTTTTTGAATTTTTTTAATTATAGTTTTAATCTGTTAAAATGAGTCTTCATTGTCTCTATAAAAAGTTTCGCTGTCGGAAAAAAATCAATTAGTTTTCTATTATACTTGATAAATTAATTAATTATATTACATTATTATGCCTCTTATTAATAAAATGGCGTCTTCTTGTAAACTCATTTATATTCACATTCTGATATATAGCATTTATAATATATATTAGTCCTTATGAAATCAAAACATATTTAAAATTTAAATAAATTACACTCAATTACTGTTAGTTATAAAACTTAAGATATGTGAAGTTAAAGAATAATGCTATAATAAATAAAATTAATTGTGTATTTAATTTAATCAAATTTAATATGAAATATCGAAAGTATGAAAATATACAATTATAAAATTTTATATAACAACTCATCTTATATTGCATCTTTTGTTTTGACGTTACTTGAGTCCACATTCAGATATTAATCATCATATGAGAGATGAATCCTTCTGATATAGTGAACGATTAAATTTTATTTTTCAGCAACAAAAGACTGGTTTATATTAGATAATTAAAAAAATGCATCAGAAATTGAAATTTCCACGTAATCGCAATTCTACTAATTTCACTAATACAGCAGTAATGGACTCTATCTAATTTTTTTCAAAAAATAATATAATCTAAAATACTCATGTAATTTACACATGCATCCATTAATTACTTCGAAATAAGTTCAATTTCGAAGATTGACGTTAGTATGCCTGGTGGTTATTACAAGTATATAAAAAACTCGAAATCAATAAAATTTCTTAAAATTGTTGATACTTAAAAAGAAAATATTTTAAATATATATATTTTTATAAAACAAATCATTTTTTTGAAATAATTATTTTTCAGTTTGAATAATCTGTTTTAGGTCACCTGAACACATCTTTCAAATGTACATTTTGAGTCATGTTTTCAAAAGCTAAATAAGCAAAATAGAACGCTTAAATCTTAACATTGGTTAAAGGCAGTAAAAATCAGTAATATTTTGTATCTTTTCACTTTAATGGAAACTTTAATGTGAGTAATATAGATCATTGCAATTCTCTCTGTTGCTTTCAATGAATGTACATATAAATAGGCATTAAAATTTATTATAACTAGGTTACTAGATCGAATATATTATAGTAGGTATAACTTCAATCTGTGCTGAAACGTTAGTAACTGCGTCTCATCTATTATACATCAATATTCCTACAAAAGCTGGAATAATTCATGAATAAATGGGCTGCTCACTTGCCAAATCGATTAACTCTATTAAATAGAAAACGAGGATGGATTATAAGGTACTTTGTTTGTTAATTGCCCTCTAAAATATAATTTAAAATAAATATTTTGGAATGTATCTTGGCTGTTTTAGCATTTATTTAATGGATGATAAAACATCTAAAATAGTGTATAATAGGGATTATTATTATTATTCTGAGAGAGATTCGGAAAGGGGAAAAATTAAGTATCATCTAAATCAGTCTTTAAATGGATTTTATTGATAAGAAACTTTAATACGGTGTATAAAATATAAATGATTTTACAATTATTCTTATTATTTTGTGCAAATTAATTACTTAAATTAGCTACGTTAATTATATCTTCTTCTTTCAGTGTATTTATAGTTCCATCATGTTGATTGACCTTAAATGTTAAAAATAAATATATTAGATAAGATTATTGTATTACAAAAAATCCATAATATTGTTACGAAATTTTCACCGGGGTTCGTTTGGATAGTGGAAGTTATATGGTGTGGAGAACGCTCAATAATCAGACGGCAATGGAAAAAGAAATAACGACGTTTATTTACACGAAGACATACACAGGACAGCACAAAAGCGACAACTATATACAGCACAGAAGACGATTATCTTCACCCGAGACGTGTAGCATAGAACAGCAGCATACAACCAGAATCTACTGCAGACAGTAGCGCACAGCTCAGTTCAGCAAGATCTTGACTCAGTCGCTTCCGACTACTCCGTCTTCTACTTCTCCGGCTATGACTCGGATTACTGACTTCGCTCCGCCGATTCCGCTTACTCTTCTTCGACCACTCCGTCCACTCTGACTACTGGCTTGCTTCGTCTGGCAGCCGCAGCCCCTTTTATAGGTCTCAGGAGGCGATGCTAGAAGCCTCTCAACCAATCAGGAACGTTCGAGGCGTATCTCGGTTCCTACTGGACGGATCGGGAAAATTCTCGAAGTTTCGGGTATTATCTATTTTGGCGCCAAAGTCGCCAAATTCGTCGCCAAATGGTCGCCAAGCTCTGGGACCTCCGATGCACATCTAAACTCCGTCCCATTCAGATGACTGTAAAACTTTCTTTCCAATGATGGAACAAACTATGCTGGGAAGCCGAATTGCAGGTTTGTAACAATATATTTCATCTTTGCTTATGTCACAATTCTAGATGTATGATACAGTAAATGTTTATCTCTACTTTATTCAGTTATACTGATCATTTGAAGATTTGAATTGCCTAATATTGGTTTTTGATTTTTTTCTTTTTTTATTCAGAGTAATTTAAGTTGATTTAACGCTACCCTTATAGCTATTACTTTTCTATTGCGAGAGAATTCTTTAATATATTTATTGAAAAAATCTTGGAACTGAAATCATATATTTGATATATTATATTTAGTTTTCCTGTGGAACAAAACTTATTATCAATAAAAAGATTTCATTATTATAATACGAGCAAATACTTTATACATATGCATTCCTACTTTATCGTTTCTAGCGAGAATTAATATAGTTAAGAGAAAAAAAAAGACAACAAATAAAACAGAAGGAAAAGGAGAAATTCTTATTCTAATGAATGGAATAAAATACCTTATATGTTCGCAATTTACACGGATATTTCTTTCAAATATTTGCGCATTTCCTTTCTTTCCATTTATTTTTTATTTGGTGTTTCTCTTTTCAAATTTCCTCCTTTTTTTGGGCGTATATTGGCTATAAATGAAAACTGCATTGTATTTTTTTATTATTATTATATTTCCTAGTATTCTAAAAATTTGTTAGATACATGGAATAATAGTAAAATTTGCTCTAAATATGCAAATTTTTCTTTTATACTAAGTTCAGAGGTTATTCTGAAAAAGAAAGAATCTCATTAAAATGCGGATGCTTCGTATTATATTGTTCTTAAGTCAACTAATTTTTTTTTTTTTCATTTAAAAGTTAAGTTCATTTTTGCTGATCTCGTATGATGCAATAAATTCTGTTCTGCAAGAAAATTTGGAATTTAGAAAGTAAATCATGAAAAATAGTTTATTTCTTTTAAATGATTGTACTCAGATAAAGATATTACTCAGAATGACAAAAGGTCATATATTTGAAATTAAAGGATTAAGTGTATTTCAGAAACCACTAATTTTCTTGAATTACTAATAGAAATTAATAATTCTAATTTTAAAACAGAAATGTGAATTCTAATGTTAAAATGGAAACCAAAGTAATTTAAGCAATGTCATTATAAGAATATTAGTAGGAATAATAGTTGTACAGAATCACTGAAAAATATATAAGAAATGATATCAAATTATTATATTACTATATTTTATTACATTAATTTCATAAATTTCAAGAATATAATTGAATAAACTACGTTTAAAGAGAATATCACCTCCTCCCCCGAGTACCTAAAAGTTTTCTATAGAACCAGAGAGAGAGCGGGATGTATTCAGTGTAAGACGGACAGAAATAAGGATTATAAAGAGATGAATATTTAATTAAACAGAAATTGTTCCTATATGCTTGAAAATATTTGCAGTTATTCATATTATAACATAAAAAATTGTTTTGAAAAAAATGCATCTGAATCACATTTTTTTTTTTTTTTCGTTTTAAAGTATTAAAGGGATGAGAATGAAGAATTTTGTCTCTTGCAAAATTTTAAGATCTCTGATTTCTTTCATTATTCAGTTCTCCAATCTAAGTCAATTACAAATAATTCCAAGTAATCTAAAATATTTAGTAAATTCTATAATGATCCTCTAAAATAAAATTCCATCGAGGAAAATTAAATAACCTGTAAAGCAATTTATTATAATTCTTTGTATTTAATTTATAAATAAACATGATCTAAACGATTCAGAAAATAAAAAAAAGGCTTTCAATCAATCTACATTTGTACCAAATCGAAAGAAAAGAATAAAGCAATATGCTCTATTTCCGGAATGGCTGGTTAAATAGACACAATTGGAAAAAAAAATCTGTTTACCGATCACAAAATAAAATTTTCCTACCAGACATATGTAGAGAAAATCCAACATACATGGATAAAGAAGCACACGTGTGTCAAGAATGATAAAAATGTGACCTCGCTAAAAGGCACCGAAAGAAAATAACAAAAAAAACCCCTGCATTTCTTGTCCATGGCTAGAAATCATGGAAAGGGCAGAATAAAATACTAACCAAGATCTTTCAAGCTCAGAACTTCAGGGTGGACAAAATTTACAACTTATTCATAAGA
>JAPMOR010116071.1:0-13060 GCA_026543865.1 Argiope aurantia
ACGACCATACAAATTTTTTACCGTCTTTTAAGGAGTGATTCACACAAAGACACAAGGAAAATCGTGGGGAGCGCCATCTCCGGTCGGCAACATCTGTTGGGCTCGGCTACATCGTCTAGTCCGGAGTAGGAGCAGGAGTGATTCGGAAATATGTTTACAAATTAGTTTCATATTGGCGTCAATCGCGCCATTCTTGGCAACTAGGTGACTACCAAAGCCATGCTCGATTGGTTGAATTTCGTTTGCAAACAATCTTTCCGTCACTATCGTCTACACTTTCAAGCCGGTTGAAAACAGTCCACGATGACAAAAATCTTGCTTGACCGGTTGCCTGCGGGTTTAAATGGAAAACTGTCAACGAAAGTGTAGACGGTATTTGCCCGTGTGATGTGATTTGTGAGGTTTTTTGGCGCAAGAGCCACATTTGGCTAAGCTGCGCCATGCAAATGGTAAAATATAAAATCAGAGGTAAAATACAAGTTCAGATAATAAACATAATATAAACTCAGAACTTAAAATTTATAAAATGTGACAATGCATCAAAAAATTTCAGAGTTTTAAAAAACAAAACAAAAAACATCAATTAAAATCCGAAAGATATGGTATCAAATCATTGTTGATCACGGTGGGCACGATGATTGAGATAAAATAGGTATTAATTACACTAAATATAAGTATAAAATTTAATAGCTTTTAAAAATTTAAAGATATTTGGGTGGTATTTTTCATCCACCAAGTCCTTAAGAGTCAATGAAGTTGAAGGAAAAAAACGAATACGATGAGAGTTAAAATCAGGGCACTCAATTAAAAGATGTTTCACAGTAAAATCCACATGACATTTGGGGCACATCGGTGCAGCTTCACCAAACAGAAGATGTCTGTGCGTGAAGCGAGTATGTCCTATACGGAGGCGAGTCATTTTGACGTCAGCCTCACGTATAGAAAGGGCAGACCACAATCCAATAATAGGCTTGATGGAATGCAATTTATTTTCAGTACGCTGATCCCACGCTGATTGCCAAGTAGAAAAAATGTATTTTGTTAAGGACTTCTTAACATCGCAATATGGAAGCCTCAGAGACAAAAGGTCTGCTGCTGATTTTGCCGCTGAATCTGCCATTTCATTTCCAAAGAGACCAACATGACTCGGCACCCAACAAAAAATTATCTGAAATCCATCATTTTGTAGGGCACGCAAAGTTAATAAAATTTTAATTGCTATAGGATGCATCCGATTGTGATAGTGTGAAAGTGTTTCCAAAGAACTCATGCTATCAGTGTAAATGGCAAATTGCCGCTGGATGGATAGTGTAATTTTTTGGAGGGCAAACAGAATTGCCACCAATTCGGCAGTAAAAACTGAACAAAAATTGTGAAGGCGGTGGCTCACTGTATCGGAAGGAAGTATAATTCCACAACCAACATGGTTGTCTGATTTCGAGCCATCCGTGAAAATTGGGACAAAAGAAGAATACCGATAGCGATGATGTAGAAACAGCTGTTGCAAGACAGTCGGTGAAGTTGAAGATTTATCGAATCCGGAGAAGGGATTCAAAAAGGAAAATTGCGGTTTATCCCAAGGTGGGAAGCAAAATAAATCGGGTGATTTAACAGCAATATTATCAAGGTTCGAGTCATGTAGAAGATTTTTGATCCTTTCATTAAATGGAAGGATATGAAATGGACGAGCATCATACAACCGGCGAAAGCCAACTGGCAATGTGATTTGACGCACAGGATGCTCTGGCACAGACAAAACTCTGAAGTAATACAAAGCGGACAATTTATTACGCCTGAAATTAAGGGGGAGTTGGTGGCAAATAACATACAAACTTTCAACTGGAGAAGTACGAAATGCACCTGAACAGATTCGTAAAGCAGAGTGGTGCACAGTATCTAGTCTTTGTAAAACGGAAGCGGCCCGTGTGATGAGGCCTTAAGATGCGAAACTTTATCGACGATTTGGTTGATAGTATCTTGAGGATTTTCTTCTCGGAGTCAAGAATAAATATTTAATATGTCTCTGCGTGTTGCACTTTTTGTTGGTTTCACTCGTCTTGAAGGTACATATAGCGCAGTCGGTGATAAAACTTTTTCAGACATTTTAGAAATGACGAATTGAATGAATAGAAATGACGAATTGAATGAATATTCAACAATCGAAACTAATAAATACTAATGTGATTAACAGTATCAAAAATATCAGCTGGTAAAAAAGCGAGAATAAAAAAGTACGAGTAATGATAATAACGGTTGCGAAGCGAATGAAGCAAAGTTGGCGGAAACATACAAGAAAAGCGCGCCAAATATTTGACCTTGAAGACCGGTTCTAGCGAAAGTGGAATTCATTGTCATTCTTTTGGTTTTATTCGTTCGATTTATTTACAAAATACTTAACAGATAAGCACTTCTAACTTGGGAAAATTTTTTAAATACATACTGATAAAAAAAAAGAATTTCTGTAATTTCTGTAATTTCTGATATTGTTTGATAAATTTCTGCGTATTTTAGCTATTTTGAAGTGAAAATTGATGGGGGACTATTTCGCAACGGGGATCGTCACATTTTCTGCCTTTTACAATACTACGAAGTTAGGGTGAAATAGAGTATAAAAGGTAATTCAATTTCATTAATGCTACAACTTCATTTTCATTCAGTCTCCAGCTATGGAAGGAGACGGACGCTCAGAAGGCTCTGGCAGTTATATGAGCAAGAGTAGCGGAAAGAGTATTTTTCCCGGCACGCTTTGGGAAACTACTGAACTGATGGACGGAATCCAAAAGCACTGCAATAATCTTAAGATGATATATGGAACCTTGAAGGAAGCTCGGAAAAGATTAAAAGACTTGGAAGAAGGAAAAAACGAAAGCTATATCATGACAGAGAATGATAGAAGGAGTTGGAAAGACCAATACATAAGCAAAATTGCGGAGTGTGAAGAAAAAATTAAGAAGGCAAAACCCTGCATTAAGAGAGATTGTAAAGCACATGACGGGGATAAGAATCTCTGTGCACATATAAAATATTTACAAACTAGCATCCGACAACTAAATTTCACTGCAAAAACTGCAGTAGTGCAGGGAACTTGGATCCCTGCACTATTCCGGCCTCAATTACTCGTTCTGAGGAGAGATTACTCCCTACTCGAACGGTAAAGTGCCTTCCTTGTAGGTACGTAGCCATGAGCCTGATAATGCTACCAGGGATCCGCATTTTGATCAGTTTGTATAACAGGTTGTCTGTCCAGACCCTGTCAAACGCCTTTGCGATGTCCAGAAACACTGCCCCGGTGTCCCAGCCTTCATCCATCCCTTCCCTGACGATCTCAGTGATTCTTAGCAGTTGTTGTACTGTGGATAGGTTTTTCCTAAATCCAAATTGGTAAGGGGTGAGGTGGGCTTCTGTGGTTAAGGTGATTCTTTTAAGTATCACAGCTTCTGCTACTTTACTGAGAGAGGATAGTAAACTTATGGGTCTATAACTGCTTGGGTCTTGTGAGTTTTTTCCTAGTTTGATTATGGGGGATATTGTTGCTGTTTTCCATGCATTTGGGAAGTATTGTAGTCTTAGGATAGCATTAATTATTTCAGTAAGTCTAATTATTGATTTTATTGGCAGTCTTTTTATCATTTTATTGGAGATATTATCAAGTCCAGGGCTTTTTCCTTCTTTGAGTTTATGGATTATTTCTACAATTTCAGATGGTTTGCATTCTTCTGCTGCCTCTAGATGCTGTTTATTGAAGAATTTGTCCAGTCTTTTTTGGAAAATATAATCAGTAGGGGGATGGGATAGGTCATTTTCTTTAAATTATTTTTCGTAAATATCTGCAATTGCTTCTGCTTTCTCTTGGTCTGTGTATATAATAGTATTATTTGCTCGAAGGGGGGACATTCTATTATGGGTTTTTGTGTAGGCCTTAACTTGCCACCAGATGGACTTATCTGCTTGGTTTAAGTTTTCTATTTTACTTTTTTCTCTTAATTGGTAAGCTTTTTCTTGAAGTTTCTTTAGGTGATTTTGGGCTCTATTATATATGTTTTTATCATTGGGGTTTCTACTGATCTGGTATATTTTTCTTAATCTATTTCTTATTTGGGTTTGCTGTTTGATTTCGAGGGAGAATTCTTCGTTCGTTTTATTTTTCCATTTCCCGGCTGTTTCATTTGAACTCTGCAGTTCGTGGATAAATCTTTTTATTTCTATTTCGATGTCAGTTTCATTTTCAGGGTTGAATTCATTTGTTGGATTGTTAAGGATATTTTGCTGGAATTTTTTCCAGTTAGGTATGAATATTTTATTGCTGCATGAAACTGTGCTGGTATCAATCCAAAAGCGTACAGGCTGATGGTCACTTGCTAGTTCATTAACTGTGATAGTGGAACAGTTGAAATGCAGTTCCTTGCTTATGGCTAGATCTATTATAGAGGCTCCTTGTCTGCTGAATCTTGTGGGTTTTTCTATTGCTTGAATTGTTAGTCTGGCTTTTTCTGTGAAGTTTAGTGGTCGCTTACCTAATTTGCAACTTCTTGCACAGTTCCATGCTCTATTTTTGGCATTGAAGTCGCCTGCTATAAACGTTGTTCTATTATATGCTAGTAGGCTTTCTAGGTCCATTGTGTCATTAAGAGGGGGATTATAAATTGAGATGAAGTTAATTGGGTCTAGATTTGGGAAATTAGCAACAACCATCGTGGCTTCGACATAATAGAGCCTTGGGTTTAGTAAATAGTGGTGCGGGATACAATTTTTAATCAGGACTCCTGTCCCTCTTCGTCTAAAGTGGGTGCGGCTGGTTAGAGTAAAATTTATAGTTAGAGAAATAGCGTTTGTCTATTCCGCTGAGGTGCGTTTCTTGGATTAGTACTATGTCTGGGTTGTAGCGTCCTAGAAACTCTCTGAAGTCATTTACCTTACCATACAGACCATTCGAGCAATAAATACGCTTTAACGAAAAGCAACCATCGTTTATAGTCTGTGTATTTTCTATAGGCGGTTCTAAGTCACATTTTCTACCTCGTTATTGGTACAAAGCCCCCCAGAAAACCGCAAATGGGGCTCAAGGGGGAACGCGTGGCACGCCTGAAAATTCTCCAGTCGTAGGAACGAGGATTTTCCTTGGTGCAAGTCGGAACCTATATGCTCAGATTTGCCCCCGGAGACCCCTCAGGGGCTCACCAACTATAGGTGAGTACGGGTGTCCCAATCCCGAGGTTCCCAGGGATCTTTACTCCCTTTATGTTTACTATCCACTAAGCCTTCTGCTGTCTACCTTTTTCTTCTTTCCCTCGAGGGTAGGCGAGGGAGCTCTCCATGAGAAGCTGTCGCCGCTCTGTTTGCTTCCTGCTTCTCATGGACTGCAAATACCCCCATGTGTTTGCCGTGCGTGGCGACCCATTAGACGGGTGGTACATCTCGGTCTCCGGTGTATCAATCGGCCGGTATCACAGGCATCTAACTGGGCTGCTCAAGGGGATCAAGCGAAGGGGTCACTCCTTGGGCTTGGCGTTAAGGGTGGTCACTGTCCCCGGGGGTGACTCCGAGCGTATAGGTTCCGGCTAGCATTATGGCAAGTGCCGAGGTTGGGATTTTCCAGAGCCGGTAACTGCCATCCCTTGTTGGGCTCCGTAGTGGGCGATGCCGTCGGGCCCGAATTCTTATCAATATCGCATGGGTACTAATGTTCTTCACCACAGTAATGCTTTTTCAAAATTTTTTGTTGTTAATTCAGAAAAGTCATCTTTAAATTTTGTTTCACCAATTTTGATACACAAATCTATACTTGGCTTTGTCGGAGAAGTACAAAATATAAAAAAGTTAAATAATGGAGGCCTGCTTATTGAAGAAAAAACAGCCAACAGTCACAAAATATTACAAAATTAAAAAAGATAGGGGACATCGATGTCACTGTTTCTTCCCACCGTTTCCTTAACTATTCCAGAGGTGTCATATCGGAAAAAGAATTCCAGAGAGATCTTGAAAAGGACCTTTTAGATAATTTGAAATATCAAAAAGTAATAGCAGTTCGCAGGATTACAATTAAAAAAAAATAATCAAAATCTTCCTACAAAACATTTAATTCGAACATTCGATACTCCAGTTTTACCGAAATCTGTAAAAATAGCTTATATCAATTGCCCAGTTAAACCACACATTCCAGAACCACTCCGCTGTTTTAAATGCCAAAAATTTGGTCATTCTATTACAGCTTGCAGGAGAGATAAAGAAATTTGCGCTCGTTGCTCCCTCCCAGTCCACAATAGTAAAAACTGTACATTTACCACACAAAAATGTTATAACTGTCAAGGCGATCACCCATCTTACTTCCGTTCTTGCCCACGCTACAAACAAGAAAAAGAAATTCAAACCATCAAAATAACAAAAGGCATTTCATTTTCAGAAGCACGCAAAATAGTAAGCGAAAGAACACCAAAACCAAATTTATCATATTCATCAGCGTTAAATTCAGCCGCTTCAACTTCAGAACCACGCAATTCACAAAACCAACCATTGAAAAATATCGAAACGAATACTTCTGCAATCCACACAGCAGATCTTGACACCATAACAATAAAAAAGACTGACTACCTTGCCCTTCTGGAAATAAAAAAATATTGGGAAGAAACGTCTTCCTCTTCTCTTAAAAAGACAAAAAGGAAAAAAGTTTTAATGAAGGAAAAAATGCTCAGAGAAAAAAAGACACCCAAAGCAAAAGAAATAAATAAAATTGAAGAAAAGGAAGAACATTTTAAAATTCATCCATCTGATGACAGTATAAGTGATATGGATGAGGACAAAGTGGATTCTGATCCCACTAATATTTCAACAGACAATCTTAAATCAAAAATTTTTTAAAAGACAAAAGGTTGATGCTCTCTTGCCTTCATCCTTTCTATTTACTGAAGGCAGTCTCTTTTTTCCCTTGCCTTTTTTTTAAAATCTTTATGTCTACATTCGTCTCTTGGAATTGTCGAGGGTACATGAGTAAATCTTCAGAATTGAGAGACATTATAAACAAATACCATCCTACCTGCATTGCACTCCAGGAAACCTATCTTAAAACAGACAAGCAGAACATACGGCATTACAATATTTTCAGCAAGCACAATATTCAAAACAGATTTTCTGGGGGCGTGGCTATTCTTGTCGCTACGGATATTCCATCAATGCAAGTTAATCTAAACACTAATTTGCAAGCTGTTGCTGTACGGATTCAGATGAAAAATTTAATAACTGTCTGTAGCCTCTATTTGCCACCTAAACAACAAATCAGTCAAACGGACCTAAATAACTTGTTTTGCCAATTACCTTCTCCATTCCTTATTTTGGGCGATCTTAATGGTCATAGTCCCTTTTGGGGAAGCACTGAATCAAATTCACGTGGTCAACAAATCGAACAATTTCTCGCAGATCATAGTTTATGCATTTTAAATTCTGACGAAAAAACGCATTTTCATTTACCAACACGAACTTTTCATTCTGTTGATCTCGCTATTTGCTCTCCGTCTTTATTGCCTTTGTTCAGTTTAACTGTTGACAATGATCTTTATAATAGCGACCATTTTCCTTTAATTTTGACCGACAGTAGGCACAATGCAGCTAGTTCTTTCCGAACATCCAGATATGTTTTAAATGCAGCAAACTGGCAAAAATTCACCTCTCTGGCTAATATCAATTCAGAAATAGTTAAATCTTCCACTATTGATGAAGCTCTGAAACATATTGTCAGTATTATAATTGAGGCAGCAGATAACACTATTCCAAAGAAATCTGGAGTTCGTAGGAAGCAAAACAAGCCAAGGTGGGATGCTAATTGTCAACAAGCATATAAAAGACAAAAAAAGGCATGGAATATTTTTCGCCGTTATCCCTCTATTGAAAATTTTATCAAATTTAAAAAATCTAGAGCAGAATCGAGAAAAATCCAACGACGCAGTAGAAGAATTTCTTGGCAAAAATTCGTTTCTGGTATCACTTCAACAATATCTAGCCATCATTTGTGGAATAAAGTTAAAAAAGCTTCAGGTACTTCTCATTCTAATCATGTTTCAATTTTAATTGATAAAGGTAACACCATATCATCCACAAAAGACATTGCAAATTCCATAGCTTCAACATTAGCTCATACGTCCAGCAGTAAAAATTTTCTCCTGCGTTTTTGGAATACAAAGAGAAAGCAGAAAAGCAAAAACTAAATTTTAATTCTCAAACTAATTTGCCCTACAACAGCGATTTTACGTTTTTAGAATTCCAATCATGCCTTGCCGTTGTCCATGATTCTTCTCCCGGCCCTGACAACATTAGTTACAGTATGATCAAAAACTTACCAATAGAGTCGAAAAAAAGCTTATTATATCTTTATAACCGTATCTGGCAAGAACAATATTTTCCTACTTTTTGGCAACAAGCTATAATAATTCCTTTACTAAAACCAGGCAAAGATCCAACAAATCCATCAAATTATCGACCCATAGCTTTGACCTGTTGTCTTTGTAAATTGCTAGAAAAAATGATAAATCGAAGGCTAATTTTTTATCTGGAGACAAATAACTTACTTCACCCGTTGCAAAGTGGATTCCGAAGAGGACGGAGCACTCTTGATAATCTTCTTGCTCTCGAATCCGACATTCGCCTAGCATTTTTACAAAGAAAACACTTAGTTGCCATTTTTTTCGACATCGAAAAGGCATACGACCGAACTTCGAGATATGGAATTTTAAAAGATTCATATGATCTGGAACTAAGAGGAAATCTTCCTGTTTTTATTAGAAATTTTTTAAAACTTAGAAAATTCCGTGTTAAGGTGGAATCTGAAATTTCTGATTCTTTTGTACAAGAGGAAGGTGTTCCCCAAGGCAGCGTTTTAAGCGTCACTCTTTTTATTTTAAAAATAAATAACATTTTAAAACTACTTCCAATTTCTGTGAAGGGTTTTTTATATGTTGACGACCTGTATATCTCTTGTACAGGGATGCATATGAATTTTATACAAAGACAATTGCAGATCGCAATCAATAATATTACCCAATGGACGAAGACTAATGGTTTTACCATCTCAACATTGAAAACGGCTGGTGTGCACTTCTGTCGGAAACGTAACTTTCATTTTGATCCTGATCTGAAACTATATAATCAGCCAGTACCGTTTTTAAATGAAGTTCGATTTCTGGGCATCATCTTTGATAAAAAACTCACCTTTCAGTCTCATATAAAACTTTTACGTAAAAAGTGTGAAAAGTCTTTAAATATTTTAAAAATCTTATCAACTACAGCATGGGGAGCCGACAGAAATTCTATGATTAAAATATACAAGGCCGTTGTACTTTCCAAGCTGGATTATGGTTCCTCAATATACGGTTCTGCTAGAAAAAGCATTCTGCAAAAACTTGACCCTATTCACCACATAGCTCTCCGTCTTTGTTCAGGTGCTTTCAGGACATCCCCTGTTAAAAGCTTGTATGTTGAAACCTATGAACCATCCCTTGAATTAAGAAGACAATTTTCATCTCTTCATTATTATTTTAAAATTCAATCGAACATTAATCATCCATTTCATGATTTTATACTTCGCCCTTTTTTAGCTCGCTTGCAAAACGCTCGAAAATCATTCATCCCTGTCTTTTTTACGAGAGTTCATAATATTCTTTTAGACTTTAATCTACTGTATCTGCATGCAGCCCCTCAGCCGGAAAATTCTTTTCCACCTTGGAAATTCCCTCCAGTACAATATTTAAATCCTTTTGAAACTTTTATCAAGTTTGACACAGCAAATATCATTTTTCAAAAGACTTTCCTAGAACACAGAGAAAAATATCAAAATTTTATTCCAGTTTTTACAGACGGGTCAAAATCGGCTGCTCATGTCTCTTTTGGTGTTGTTTTTCCTCATATAGTTTCTTCGTTTAAACTTCACCCCTCCTGTTCAATTTTTACTGCAGAAATAAGTGCTCTTTTATATGCTTCAGAAGAAATTTCTAATAGCCGGGATAAAAATTTTATCATCTATACGGACTCTCTCAGTGTTTTAAATTCTCTAAAATCATGTAATCCTCATCCTTTGGTTTTAAAAATTTTAGATATTTTAGATAAACTAACATCTCGTAGTTACAATATTTTATTCTGTTGGGTACCATCCCATGTTGGAATTATGGGCAATGAAGAAGCAGATAAGGCTGCCAAATTGGCGACTACTTCAATGACTATTAATATTCCTGTGAACGACATAAAGAAACACATTAAAAAGCTTCTATATTCTAATTGGCAAAGACAGTGGGACATAGAGACAAACAACAAACTTCATATTATCAAACCCCATGTGCAACCTTGGCCCTCATTAGCGAACAGAAAAGCGGATACTGTTTTAACACGATTACGAATTGGACACACTCGATTCACCCATATTCATTTGTTGTTAGGTGAACAGCCACCACTGTGTTCACGATGCCATTGTCAAATGTCTGTTCAACATATTTTATCAGAATGTCCAAATTTCAATATTCAGCGTTTACAGTTTTTTCAAAAGTCTTGCCCTTCATTATCTTCCCTGCTTGATAAGACACCTCATGTCCAAATTTTTGCTTTTTTAAAGTCCATAAAGTTTTATCCATTGATTTAAATCTTGTTTACTTTTTAGCTTCCCCTCATCTTCTCTTCGATAAGTGTTATAAAATGAGATAATTTTAGACCATTGTTTGGCGCAGCATAGCCAACATCATGGCTCTTGCGCCATAAAACCTCAAACAATCAAATTACCCCCGGAGACAGTGACCACTCTTAACGCCAAGTTCAAGGAGTAACCCCTTCGCTTGATCCTTTGCAGACTAGCCACTCAGGTGACTAGCAACCAGCCGATTGATACATCAGGGACTACAGTGCGGACATATCGCTTGGAATAATTACAAGACAACGAGATACGGAATCCAGTTATATAATTATCTTGCAACGCAGGATGGAATCAATGTTTTGGCGCCTCACTCTCCAACCCACATTAATCAAGTTAGGTCTAATGATTCCGTCATAGACTTAACAATATTAAAGCGAATTCCTTTCCACTCTCAAATTAGAGTGCTAAATTCTTTAGATTCAGATCACCTTCCAGTAGTTTTGACTTTTAATACTGGAACCTTTTCTCTAAATTAACCAGCACAATTCTCCACCAACTGGGAGAACTTTCGGCATATCTTAAATTCAACCCCCCCCCCTCAAAATTAATAGCAATGATGACGCAGAATTTGCAGTTGGTAGTCTAGGAAAAATTCTAACAGTGGCACTCGCAGAAGCCTTGAAACCAAAATTTAATATACCTCCAGAGAAGCTTTCTTTAGAAATCCAAAACAAAATTAAACTGCGAAATTACCTGCGAAGAGATTGGCAACGTTCTCGCGACCCTCAGGTGAGAACGGAACTTCGCAGAACCCAGGATGAGATAAAAGGGTTAAAAGTAGGTCACTTCGAGCGACGGCGAGCGGAACAGTTCAAAAACATGGACACACATGGTCTCTGGCGCCGCTCTTCCTTTCTTAGAAAACCATTCTCCCCGATCCCCCCCTCTAAGGGGGGAAACGGGGGATCTCACCCTTGCTCCCATTGAAAAGGCGGAAGTTTTGGCAGATAGCCTACAGAACCAGTTCGCGCCACACTCAGACATGTGGCTGTCGAACCCCCCCCCCCGACGAACTACGTCACAGATCAGCTGGAGAGTTTCTTGACAGGTGCACATATAAACAACCTTGAACCCGTTCGGCCAACGGAGATCATGGAATTTATGAAAAACGTTAAGCCAAATAAATCGCCAGGATTGGATTTAATTACAAATCGCATGACTAAAAACCTCCCCCCTAGCTTTATTTTATATTTAACTTTTATAATAAACAAATTAATGGAATTTTGTTATTTTCTCGATTGCTGGAACACAGCTGTGGTTGTCTCTATTCCAAAACCAAACTCCGATTTGACTTTACCTCAAAATTTCCGTCCCATCTCGCTACTTAGTAGCTTGAGCAAAGTATACGAATCTGTGCTTCTCAAACGCCTGAATCAATTTCTCAGCGACAATAATGTTTTAATTTCCGAACAATTCGGTTTTCGTAAAAATCTGTCGACGAATCACCAGCTAATTCGTGTTACAGAATTGATTCACAGTGGCTTTGTAAAGTCTCAAACCACAGGTGCACTTTTTCTGGACGTAGCCAAAGCCTTTGATAAAATTTGGCACGAAGGGCTTTTATTCAAGTGCATGCGACTTGGATTTTCGACGCAATTTGTCAAAATTTTACGCTCGTACCTACTTTCTCGCAATTTTCGGGTACGAGTAAACGATGTAATTTCATCCCCCAGACCAATTCTGAGCGGTTGTGAGCAAGGAAGTTTACTCTCTCCAAATCTTTTTAACATCTACGTTAACGATCTACCTAGAGCTAGTAATTGTCACTTAGCAATTTTTGCAGACGGTACCGCCATCCTAACACAGCATAGGGATCCAAACATAGTCATAGCAAACATACAATAGTACATGACCATTTTACAGTGCTGGCTCATCGGCTGGAAAATAAAAGTCAACCCAAGTAAATGCGCGTGCCTCCTGTTCACTAAAAAACTGGTAATGCCTGACTTAGCCCCAATCCAAATTTTTGGCCAACACGTCCTCTTTGTAAATGAATATAAATACTTAGGGTTAGTTTTAGACGCAAAATTAAGCTTTAATAGTCATATTAAAGCAGCCCTCACCAAAGCTACAAGAACGAGTGTTAAACTCAACAGCTTAATTTCTCCTAGGAGCAAGCTATCGATTAGGCTCAAGCTTCCGCTCTACAAAGCTATTTTAAGACCAATTCTAATGTACGGCTCCCAAATTTGGGGGGCTATTTCCGCCACTAACATTAAGAGGTTCAAAATAGGCACCTGATGAAGATTGTAGACGCCCCCTGGTATATCAGGAGGAGAATTTTACATGACGATCTCAAAATTGAACCTGTTTCGGAATTTATTAGAAGAACATCAATCAAATTCTTCGAAAAACTGCCCCAGATTCGTAACAAGTTACTTAATTTACCTGCATATG
>JAPMOR010116082.1:0-13715 GCA_026543865.1 Argiope aurantia
AATCTCAAGGATATTTTATTTATTATATTAATAGTTTTTATACAGTCCCTTGCCCTTACAAGACTCCATAATTTTTGAGCAATGAAAATTAACAAAAAATATAATCTTTTGCATCATTTAAAGCGAAAGTTATGCTTATTTTCTAGCAGTATAGAAATGAGCCATTGGATGACAAAGTGGGCGTACTATATAAGATTTTTTATATGAACATGACTTGTGAGAATGCCTGCTTCATACTTAATGTATAAATGATTGAAATAAGATTTGGAAATTTTCTTTTTCATGACTGTGATATTCAAAAAATTGCTGTATTTATGTGTAAATATTTGAATAAATGCCATTTTTAATTATTGTACAAGTGCAGATTTAAAGCATTTTTATAATGAAAATAACTTATGCCACTAGAACATTTCTTCAGACACTATGATTTAAACTAAATACAATAATTTCTAAGATTTTTTCTAAAATCTATAGAATGACTTTTTTTATCATGTCTATAGATGCTGTTGCTTGCTAAGTGATTTTTTTCCCCTCCATTTTTAGAAATGATGATCCGTCTGATAATCATACCAAATTTTATAAAAAAAACTCCCAGTTTTTAATCCTTCTTATAAAATTGAAATGGCATTGCTTATTAAACAACAACATGTAATTTTCAATAAAGATCTCATCAGAAAGAATTGAAATTTAAAGACAATTAATGTAGGTCCCCTGATGCTTCTGAAATATTATGCAGGAAATATTTGAACTTTGATTACAAAACTTCACTAAATTTAATAAAATTTTATTTAAACAAAGAACAGTAAAATTACTCTTCAGTCTTCTTTCTTCCGAAGTATTTTTTACGAAAATGCAATGTGGTTTCTGGAACATATCCTTTCTCGGAGGCATTCGCCTGAAAAGATAAGTATAAATATCAAGATTGATTTGTCACAAAAAATTTTGTAAATTATTCTCCAAATTTTGGCTTTTTCTTATTTAGCTCAAACACTATAAGAGTAATTAAAATTCAGTAAAATATTTATAACTACTATATTTTACCGCATGATGATTTGTGTGAGTAATTTAGAACTGGATCTAAAAAATATTCTTCCAAATTTCAAGTGATTAGGTAAAAAGATATGTTGTCCCTTTCATTTGCTCATTAAATTATTTTTCTCTTCTAATTTATGGATAATTTACTTTGAAAGAAAAGTGAGATAAAGATAAAATCTATAAACTTCAAGACAATGATAAACAAAATTATAAGCATGATAATATTTTTAGACTGCCAGATTATTTTTAAATATATGATGTGAAAATCATAGACAGAATATGACATTCCAGAGAACTTAGAACTGTGGCTTACAGTTACTTTTTGGTTTGAAGTGATCACTAAGAAAGGGTCTTTTAATTAAGAATCAAATGATATATGAACATTTTTTTTTAACTTTAGAACATTTTATTGCTAAAAAATCAGTTTTTCAGTGATAGCAATTTTTTTAACAATATTCTGCCACAATACTTTTTATTGTTGCATTTGTACATACACTTTTTTTTTTTGTATGTGTGATGTTATCATTACTAAAATTATCTGTTTATAATGTCTTGGCTTAGAAGTTTGAATTTTTTGTCACAAAAAGAGAGAATTTAAATATTAATGAATCCTCAACATTTGCATCGGATACACAATATTCTAATGAATGACTTTTATGTTCTGTTTTGAAGCTATACATAAGTTACTTTGGAATGAACTTTCCAATTTTGGGCATCTTTCATAGCTTGGATACCTAAACCAGTACCTTACTCTCTAAATTTACATGATATGTTAACCCAGTCATGCAAGATGTATACTAATTGATCAGTTTCTTTTCCAAATGAGGAATTCAGGATGTTAAAAAAAAAGGGAATCTTTTGCACCCTTCATTTGAAACAGAAATTAACCCCAAAATTTCATTAATATAGACTAGTCACAATCAGGTTAAAATAAAGCCATTTCATCCTGACAGATTTAAATTGAATCTAATACCAGTGACTCTTCAGTTTTGAAGCCATCCTATCCCCAATGACTGACAGAGAAATTAAAACATTCATCTAACATTAATTCAATTTCTTAAAATGTTTTTATTTTTGCAAATACTAAATGCGATTTTGGATGAAAAAAATATACTTACATTTTCTTTGATTTTTTCCATAGTTATGAGGTAGCGAGATGAATGACCTGTGAGTGCTTGTTTGCAATAACTTACGAGTTTTAGACAGGGATGACAAGGCAACTGTTTTGTGTCAAAACTGAAAAAAAAAGATTTATATTACATCAGTAATTAATTTATTCACTACATTTTTGGGAGCATTAATTGCAGTGATATTATTAGGCAGTCACATCTAAAATTAAGTTGTTTATGAGGGGAAAAAAAGAATATTCTTAAAGTTTTCTTACTCAGCATTAAAAGAAGGCATCCAATAAACTAATCGTCCATTTAACTTTAAATATACTGAGCTAAAATCAAGTAGATCTTCTATAATTTCTTGTAAACTGTAGGTAACTTTAGATGGTATGTGATTTAAAGCTCTAGGGTAAAAAGAAAAGAAAATTTCACATCACTTATTGTATTAATGAAATACAATTAAATTAAGTATTAATAATGTCTATCTAAAACTATAGTACGTTGTTAAAAATAACTCACAAATGTTCTGGAATTTTATATTCTTTTTCTGTACCAATCCTTTCAGTTGATTCCCTTATACCATATGGTGCTACAGACAAAGATAAGAAATTATTGCTAAAATATTCCTAAAATTGACTTCAAATCTCAAATAAGAAAAACATACATATATATGAGAAAAACTTAATAAAGTAAAAATTCAATCAATTTTTGATTGTTATTTTGCTAAATAACACTGGTTTAATTTAATTAGAGCATTATATTATAACTTTTGGATCAGATTTAACATATTTTTCTGTTTTCTATTGCTAGGACAATATTAAATCATGGGGATCCCTCAGGAAATGCAAGATCCGAAGCCTCCATACCCCCATCTACTCCATAGATTTTAATTTACTTTACTCATTTACATTACTGTTAATTTTAGGATTACCAAATGAATACTTTTTGACACTTACACTTCATTAAAATGTTGAATGCAGAAAGATGAGCAGTTAAAACACCTCCTAATCTCGTGAATAATCTGATTTTGTCCTATTGCTAAATATAAAAATCTTCATTTTTTTCTCTTCCCTCTTTTTTTGACGAAATAAACTGCTGCTGATGCGTGCGGAAAAGCACGGGTGAATATGATAATGAACAGTAATTTTTTAAGTAACTACTATTACTAACTGACGAAACATAACATTTAATTGAGATTATCTTCTAGAAAACTGGATTCAATAATCTATTTTAAAATTTTAACTTTAAAAGTAATATGAAACAAAATGGAAAAAAAAATGAACACATTTTTAACTTTTTAACCCTTTTAGTGCTAAGCAAAACTACTGTACTTATACAAACAGGTAGAAAAAAGAGAAATCAAGGTTAGAACAACATAAAAGTTGATATAGAAATTCCAAATACCATTCCTTAGCCCTCTCACAAGTTTTATATTGTTGAGCCTATCTGTAGTGTAAATGAAATATCATTTCTTATTCTTCAAATAAAAGATTAAGATTTCACAACAGTGATTCAATTGAAAAAAAGCACAAGTTATTTACATTGAAAGCTAATTTTTTCAAACTTTAAAATTGTGAGATCAAAAATTTAAAACTGATTATTGTGGAAAATTAAAACTAATAATTCAATCACGTACGGTCAGTGATAATAGCATCAAAGAATGATTCACAACGCCATAGGGGAAGTGCAGCATCTGCAACAATGACATCTAAATAATGAGATTCATAACCATATTGTTTCATATTAGCTAAAATGGATTCATCGGGTGCTCTCTTCTTTTGATTCAAACGGGATGGTTTATCTGCATATAGTAAGAGGAAAATTAGCATAGCAATAAAAAAATTATCTGTAAGTGCTGACAAATAATAATTACATTCTAAAAAATAAAAATATTATATACAGGTAAATATAAACAGAATATATGAAAATATTATATATATCCATAGTTAGAACTTTCATTATAATATCTGTATTTTATTTTTAAAAGGTTTAAAAAAATAACCACTGGTCAGAATGACCTGAAATTTTATCCAGAAAAAGAAGTAATGGTTTCAATGATTAAGAAATCTTCAATACAAAAAGTAATGGGAATTTGTTTTTAGAAAGTAAAAGTTCAAAAGTTGACAGATAGATGGCGCTATATTTGTCATAAGATGCTAATTAAAAGACATGACATGTTCTTTGTTCAAAGCCCATTAACTAGAACAAGATGGTGCTCCAGCAGATAGAAGGGGGAAAAGGGGGGTTTTAAATATCCATAAGCAAGGATGAAATGGGTTTTTAATTGTCTTTGGACTAAAACAGTAGGGAAACTGTTGAAATCACCCAGAAAAAAGAAGAAATGGTTTCAATGATCACGAAATCTTCAATATGCTACCCATTGTTTTCTTTTACAATATGAAAATGCAAAACAATATGTTCCACAACAGATCGAAGTTTTTAGTGATGTTATTATGAATGTGTTGAGCAATGCTTATTTCTAATACTGCAGTGTAAGAATTACAGTCTGCAATTTTTTAGAGTGCATGTTAAAAATAATTCAGTAAAAAGTGGGATTTGGATCATGAATAAGAGTAAATGTTAGAATAAAACAATATGGGCTCATTTAAGATAAAAAAAATAGAAAAATTATTAGTATTTATATTTGGTTAAAAGGCATCATTCAACACACATTATAATCAAATAAAATGTAGTGAAGCAAGATACTATAGAACATACTAACCTTTTCCATGCAACATTAAGTAATCAATATCTGTGCCAAACACATAACCACCAAAGTGAGCAGCAGCAATAAGAAGTCCACCTAAAAATAAAATTTAAAAAAAAAATAGAATATTAACAAATATTTTATCAAATGCATATATACTATTACTATTCACAGACAAAAATAAAGCATAAGATGATCGTGATGAAAGATCTATTGCCAAATAATATCAATTCAAACCAATTCTATTATCCAACCATGGATTTTCTAAAACGATATATGAGAGAATTAACGTGTTCAGGAAAGTTAAGAGTTAAAGAAATTTTAATAATTTGAAATGCAATTTTATATGCAATAATCAAAATATGCATTTCTCATTTAGTTTCTGTATAGATTACAATTCTGGGCACTTATTCTTTTTCAACTCGTATTATTTTCTTTTCTTTTGCCTTAGTTCAGAAAAAAAGGTACTTTCAGAAATGGAAACGAGATGCATGAAATGACAATGAATGCAATAATTAATTTTTTTTAATAAATGAATTAAAACATTTGATTTTTGTACACATCAGATCAAGTAGTCAAATTAATTGCTAATCTCGGCACCTTTCTGATGTTGTCTATTAACTTGCTGTAATGGTACTAATGGGAATAATAATCAAAATCAATATTACTTCTTCTAAAATAATATTGTTTTTATGAAACTTTAATTATCTATGAAAGTTGCTCATGAAAATATTTGTTTTTCAAATCATTCTATCCAATTATTGATCACTGCATTTGTTTTGCTTGAGTGATTGTGAATGTAGAGATCATTAAATATCTTTTATTATATAACAAAAGTTGATTAATATATTATTACATTTAAATATTACTGTTCACAACATGGGCACTGTGGCACAAAAGGTGATACATTTGATTCCAAAACCACTAATGAGAAAGATACAAATACCTTAATAGGAATTATTTTTGTATCATTAATGTTGTTTCTGAAAAACCATTAACTACAGCAAATGCTTACAAATGGCCAATAATTACTTTCAATTCTGTGAAATAAAAATTTTACATAAATAAAATTTACTTTTTTGGACATGTTAACAAACTTTTGATTTGGTTAATATTTTGCCAATAAAGTTTTAAAGTGGTGTTACTAGATGATTTAGTAATGAACTTTAAAAGAAAAAAATGCTAATTATGTCATCTGGAAAATCACATTAAAACAAAGAAAATTAGGAAAATTCTTACACATAAAAAAATAAATAATGATACTACAATACCTCTACAAAATAACTTCACATACAAAAATGTTGCATTTCACTGCTTTGAATTTTTATTATTATTATTATGCTCGAAAAACTGATTAAAAAATACAAACCTGTTCCAACAAATGGATCCAATACAATATCTCCATGCTTGATACAAGCCATATTAGCCATGACCAAAGATAATAAAGGGTCCATTGTTGTATTTCCTATGAATTTACGTGTTTTTAGATTGATCTTTTGACACACTGACCTTTGACCATCAGCTATCTGCATACAAAATAGATATAATTTTTTATGTTCTTATTTGCAGTAAATTTTCTAATGAATAAAAAAAGAATAAAAATGATTTATCCATATTTAAAGCTCATATCTGAGAAAGACATTGCATCAAAATCATATTGCTCTACAGTTTCAACATAATAAATAAAGAAATAAAAATATAAATTGTAAAAATCAAGTCGCATTAATATAACTCTTCATGTTCTTGTTTGAAAACATTTTTAAACTCCATTAGAATTAAAGGAGAAAAAAAAAAAAAAAAGAACCAACCCCTTGAAACATCAAATCAGTTTTTCCCACTTTTAGTTACAGTTTTAAGCAAATTAACTAATATTTATATGCATATTTTTTTCAACTTCTACCATAAAATATTTTTTACAAAGATCTGCCTACAAGTCAAAATCATAATTTGTCTGTATTTAAAGCTCATTTTTTAGAGACATTGCAGCAAAATAATATTGCTCTACAATTTTAACAATTTATTTTCTTCAGAAAGAAAGAATTACAATTCTTAAATATTTTTGAGTATTAAGAGTAACAGTTCAAAAATAATAACAGAAACTTTGAATTACCTCAGGTTTACCAGATGCATTCATTACTATGAGAATAAAACTTTGAACATACATACCAATTAATAAAGGCTATAGGCTCAGTCAGAATATTCTTATCATACAAATATATTGTGTTTTTGAATTTTTAACCACACAAAGAGAATGCAATCCAAATAACAATTTTGTGAATATTTTTTACTGCCTGTTTCAAATGAATCAACATATAGTTCATTTGACATTTCAGCAATAATCCATTATCATTGATAGTCCTCCCATGCCAGAAATGTTCATTATAGAATACATTAAAATATAATAAGAGAATATAAAATAAAAGATCAAATTTCATGAAATATTTTTATCTTTTCAGCCATCAATGAGAAATTGTTCCACAATGACTACAATATATGTGTAAGATCCATGTTTCATCCCTTGTGGAATTTACAATCAAAAAACTTTTTTGTAATTGGTTCTAATAAGTGGAGTGATATTTTGTATTTACAAAACAAATACAAATTCTCCAAAAGTGTAACAAAAATTATTCACACATTTCCGAAGTACTTTACTCTAGATACATTCATTTATTGTTAAGCTGGAGAAAATAATGTAAATTTTTTCATGTCTATAATTTTGGATTTCATTAAGAGAATTGATGTAATTAATTCAGATTGATGCTTATGATATAATGTTTGAAATCAGGCTGGAATTGCATTTCCAGCCTGATCGAAATCATTCTTATAAAATGAAAATATGTTGTTTCAAGTAATGTATTACTACATCTACGGTTCTGTTTGCATTTACTACATGCATGTAATTTTCAGACTTATATTAGTGACACAAACACTGCTGCAGGGACATGTTCTCCATATTTTCAGAAAAATATTATGTTTAGAAATGAATAAGAAATATTTTAGTAGAATAAATTAGATCTTGATGAGAAATAATGCAATTTCAACAATAGGATACATATCTAAAATTTAAAAAAAAGAATTAGAGCACTTTTTAAAAATTGTATCTCTATTTTAACTGCAATTTGGACAAAAGTATGTTACATAGTGCTTGTGGATATATTTCTTATAAATCTACAGCATATTTGATTTATTATGTCTGATGGAAACAAATGCACTCGGCACATTGATTACTCAACTGTAATTTAATAGTACATTTGTCTTTTATAGTTTTATAGAACTTTTCATTTCAGGAGTTGGGGGGTAATCCTTTCTGAATATATGAAATAATTAATAATATATATAATTCTTCTGAAAACAACTTCGTTTTCATACATTTGTCCCCCCCCCCATTTGGTATTTACATGAAGAATGAATGCATTGTAAGTACAATTAATTACTAGAAAAACTATTGTAAAATATAATTTTATAATAGTTACCTAGTGATTTATTTACTTTTCTAAGTTATATTCTAAAGTACTTACAGTTCCTTTATTAATAAAATAATCCAATTTTGTTTCCATTGTTATTATTTGTATTGTTTGTTTTAATAAAGATGCCTTTTGCTCAAAAAGTTCATATTCTTGCACTTGTTTAATATATATATATATATATAAAAAGCAGTTTGTATCATCCATAAAGAAAAAGCTCGAGCTATTTATCCTCTTATTTGCAATTTGTTATAAAAGTCCTACTTTAGTGTTTTCCCATAGTAATGAAAATAGCAAATTTTACTTTTGAATCTTGTGCTTATGATATGTCAGATCACTTGCAAGTCAAGAATTTTTTTTTAGTTGGATTTTTTTTCTAGTATAAATATGTGCATTTAGAAAAAATAAAGTTTTACTATCTAAAAAAAAATCAAAATTTTAATTCCCTTATTAGAAATGGCTCGTTTAGCATATATTGTTAAAGAAACAGTTGCGAAAAAAAATTAATTGTTTATTTGTTCTAATATTTTCCTAAAAGTAAAATAGTTTTGTTTAAGCTTTTAGCTATTTCCCTCAAATTTTCTGAACAACTGCTTGGCATTAATTATTTTGAAATTGATAGAATGAATGAATACCTCATAATTAAATGATAAAAGTCATTAACAAATATTTAATATGAATAAAATCTTGAAGAAAATTGTTTTTACAGCCACTATTTTCAAATATATCAATGACAGCTCAAACCAGCAGAATATCTCTCTATTAGACAGTTTTAAAATATTAAAAGTATTATATATATATATATATATATGTAGGGGTTTAAGCAACAATATCAGATATTCCAATTGATTCAATTTTATATTTAAGAAAAAAAATAATTTATTGAGCTCTTTTTATTGTGATAAAATTAGATAAAACATGTATACAGCTATTCTCTAAGTTTATGATCTCTTGAAACTTTCCAAGTACTGAAACTTGAGTTTTCATTGATCACACATTCAAATGAAGCAAAGACAACACTATCATATATATTTTTCAAGTCTAGAAAAATTCTTGGAAACTTAGAGTGGGAATAATAATAATGACTTTTAACTACAGAAAATGTTAAGAATACTTTTATCCATTATTGTAATTAGTAAACTAAAGTAAATGTATAATAACTAACCCATCGACCAAAGAAAACATCATATGGTGAATCTGGAGCAAAATTCCGATCTGTTCCAAAATATTCCATCAAAAGAAAACTATGATCTGGATTATTCAATTTAATTGGACCCTCAAAACCTACGAAAGCAAGCTCCTATAAGAAAATATTAAGATAAGACTAATATAACAAAGCAATTTTATTTACCAGAAACATTTTAGAAGCAAAATTTACATTGATTTCATTTTCAAAATTTTCATCAACTTACATCGATTCTTTCTACTTTGTATTCCTTACTCATCTTCTTCCCAAAGGATTCTACCATGATCCTAAATGAAACATCTTCCCTACAGTATGGCTCCTAAAATAAATAGAAATAAATTTTTATATTTCAAATAATATATTTATTTAAATAATTACAGCTGCAGTAAAAAAAATATATATATAAAAAGAATCTTACAACAAAACTTTTTGGAATGATTTTCAAATTATTATGAAGCTCAGAGATTGTCTTGCTTCTTGCCCATAATTCATAAGCTGACCTATTTCACAAAAACAAAATTAATATAATAAACAGTAAGACACAAAAAAATATTTTACCAATAGAAAAACATTTTGGTTACACTGAAGATTAAAAAATAAGTTACCTAATTAAAACAGTTCTTGACATGATTTTTTTAACGTCACATGGTGAAGAAACATTGATCAAAAAGAATGGCTAAAAATTGATAAATAATGTCAAAAAATAATTTCTTCATAACTTGAAACAAAACAAAAACAACTTGTATCTTCCCATTAGTTAGACAGCAACCAAACTGAGCATCAAATTTATGGAATACTTAAAATACTATAAGATGTATAATTTTTTACTGATTATGCAATGCATCATTGCTGTAACTGATATGTTACAGCAATGAGATTTTACAAAAACAGAAATTTTATACTAACAAATTGTTTACTCAATACTAATTGAAAAGGACCCAGTATTTATTACAGAGATTAGTGTAAATTAGATAAAAATATGACAATATAATTTTAAAAGACAGATATTAATAATCCTTCAGAACTAAAATTATAAAATATATACAACAAAGTTGTTTTCTCTCTTTTCAATAAAGATAAATCATCCCCTCCCCTCTCTCTTTTAACTTTGACCTGTTGAATTTTGCACTTTCCTTTTATGAAAAATATCAAATTTCTAGAATTAAAATTAATTAATTTAATTCAAAAATCTATAGGGGCAGAAATTTAAAAAAAATACACTGGGTAACCACTTAAAATATTCACATCATTAGAAATTGGTAAATAATTTGATGCAGAATTTTAATTTTCAAGAAAAATAATGCGACAAAGAATATTGTTCAACCTTAGTTGCCATCAAATAGATAATAATGACAAAGAATGTTACTTTATATAGGAACATAATCATCAAATTACATATGAACACATCAACTTCAGCTTTAGTGCTATATCATTGCTTTTCTTGTTACATTTTGGCAGCTGTCAAACTATTGGTAAACTCTACTCTATTGCTTTTTTCTTTAGTAAAATAAGTTGTTTTGAAATAAATCATTGATACAGAAAAATATGCATTCTCACATACATTATTTAAAAATTAGCTTACACAATATCGCATTCAAAATAAATATTCTCATAAAAATAAATGAAATTTAAAAAAAAAAACTTTACTTCATTTAATGACGGTTCTTCAATCCACTCAAAATTGATGTTTAACATTTTTGTAATAGCATAAAACTCCTAAACAAGGATAAAAAAAAATTAATGAATTTGAAATAAAAAAATTCAGTACAATTTATTCAAAATACAAATTTTCTTTCTATTACTTAAGAAACAAGAACAGAAAATTATCTTTTCTGATAATATTAAAATGCCTTCATTTCAAACACTATTTGTCGATCATAATAAATATATAGAACATAATTAAAATAAAATACACAGCATTATTTTGCCTTTATACTTTTAAGGCCCAGAGGAATAGTGTTGTAAATCAGGAAATACATACATTGTAAAACATCACTTACATTAATTATCACTGAGAAGATTAATAAAAATATCTGTACATATACATGACCCCCAAACCTTCCCCAAGCTAAAGCCAAAAGAGATGAACCACTCCAAAGCAACTCATCTGAAAACATCAAAGAAAATCATTGGCTACTAAAAAGCAAAACTAAGACTAGACAGCTGGCTCATTTACATATATAGGGTCTATGGAATATCAAACAACAGAATCAAATAAGAAACAAGAAAAATAGTAAATTAATAAGAAAGGAAAATAGAAAAATAAGAAAAGATAGTAAAATAAAGTATCTGATTAAAATGAACATATGCATGCCAGCCAGTTTGATTAAATATAAATGTATATTGTGACTGATGGTGGCACCTTTCTGAACATGCTCACCATGTTTTTGTTTAGAATTTCTTCTTTTTTTTACTAGCTTGTCTTTTCTTTTTCTTATGTACCACATTGAATAATTTGCATTTTCTTTTGATCTTTTTTGATCTGCACAAAGTTTTTCAAGATAAAATATTTAAATTTCTAATCTTTTTTCATGGCTATATACATGAGATTTTATTCAGGTATTTTGATAGTTTCACAAAAGTTGCAAGTTCATATCCTCAGATTCCCCCCCACCCACCAAAGAGAGTACTTTTCAGATTTTTTAAAATTATTATTATTATTACTATTTTCATTACTTAAATTTTACTTCACTGCTGTTTAACTCAGAAACATGAGATAATACTGGAGAATACATTTTTTAAAATTTTAGGATGAACCCTTTTTAAGATCACAGAAAATTTATATTTTTAATTGCAATCACCACAAATTTTACAGATAACTCCATGAAATTTTTCCTGTGAATTTATTATGGTATAACATGCATTTTTCTAACTGGACTTTTCAGCTAATATTCTTTTTTAACTTCTTAACTATAACACTGACACTGTTGGGGACACCATAACCTGTCTCTATAAACTCAGCATAGTCACTTACATTATATTTTCTATATGATAAATTGTTTTGAATTTAAAGGGCTTAAAAAGATTTTATCAATGACTCTGTATATTATGTTATATATCTGACAATAAGTCAGAAAACTATTTTCCATAACCATCAGAACCTGATATTCTGCATTTTGATTTTGTACTTTTCCCATTTTAAATATAAATATTGTTTTAAATCATAAATTACACAACTACTTTTTACCACAAAATATGGCATGTCATTAAATTTATGAGAAAAATAGAAAGTGTGCAGAGAGATATAATAGCATAAAATTTTATTGACAGTTAAGGTGTAGCAAATAATTTATAATTCATTCTTCCTAGATGTCAAACAACAGATTATGATGGAAATAGCCTTAAATAAAGTATAACCATATTTTTTAAACTCCAATTCAGGATAAAGAATCCAAATTTGGGACTGAATAAATTATAGAAAGGAATCGTGTCTACTTACTTTATCTTTAATAATAATGATAATAGTATGAGCTCATATGTAATTGAACTTCATTATAATCAAAATAATTATGATAAACTACTTTTATTTTTTAACAGAGTGGCAATTCTTTTATGCATAATAAAAAATGTGAAATATTCAGAAATCTATATTTCAAAATTAAGTACAGTGAATGTTTTTATATTTATATTAAAAACATATAAAGAAAATTCAGGAAAAATCAAGAATTTTTTTATGAAATCTGATGCTTTTTTAAATCATGGAAAACTGGGAATATACTGTTCTAGGCATGTAATCATTTTATCTGACAAAATAAAATTAGCATTATCTATCACATGACATATATTAAAAGAAATATATTTTTTAAAATCATAACTTAAAATTATATATAGATCTATCTAAAGATACCATTTCTGAATAAATTCATTATGCTCACTATATTAATTTTAAATAATCATTACCTGTAATCTAAAATGTACATGGTCATGAGCATACCATAAAAGAAAACTCCGCCCAAAATTTAAAATTTTTGTCATTCTATAAAAGAAGAAAAAATGTTGTGATTATACTCACATAATTCACAAACATATACAATTAATCAGAAAATGATTTTTTGTAGGCACAGAATTATAAAACCTACAATACTGCAAAATAAACAAAAATTAATATACATTTTACACTTTGAAAATGAGAGAGCTTTAATTAAATAAGTAGATGAAACTCACTTTAATAACAGTAATATTTTAAGATCAATTCGTTTATTTGTTCAGAT
>JAPMOR010116084.1:0-19651 GCA_026543865.1 Argiope aurantia
CAGATTATGCATTGTATTCTAATAAACGTGTGTTTGTATTCTAATAAGTGTGCGTTTGGGCTACAGCTACCAAATTTGGTACAAGTATACCTTGGTGGTCGGGTATGTGCACTTCGGAGCGATTTTCTCGAATTTTTAATTAGAATTTTAATTAATTAAAAATTAAGAGAAATTTCGGCATTTTTCCTATTTAACTTCCGAATATATTACAGCACAAAATTGATTTTTGCATCAAGTTGAAGCTCAATTTTTTTTAATGATTCCAATGCTTTAACTTTTAAATTAAGTTTCGGTTTTTAACGAATTTTTAAAGAAATATTTTAACGATACTTTTAAACAAAATAAAAATAAAATTTAATCTGCACGGGCAAGTCAATTTGAAAAATTAATTTTTATCAACGTGTTGCCATCACATTAAACGAAGTTCAAATTTAAAAAGAAAATCATTCAACTATTATTATAAATTAAATATATAAAAATATAATTTTTTAGAACGTGTCTGTATAAAGTGAAAAAAAATGAAATATGTTTTTTAAAGAATAAATGGAAGAAAGGTTTTCTATGATATGTTATAATATCTATATTACTAATTGGATAAAACAGCTTAATATAAGGCAAACATGGTTTATTATATATATAGGATAATCACTATAATCAGCATCCATTAGCTAATTTGGGACATGTCTGCTAACAAAATGGTCCAAATGAACAAAATAATTATATTTTATGTAACTTGAGTCAATAAAAGCTCTGATAAATAACGTATTTTTAATTTTTACATAGATCCTCTGCCCTTTGAATCATATTTAACAAAATATTCTTGAAACAACAATATTTTAGATAAAAATCATTGAACACCATTCAACAAAGTCAGTCACTAAAGCTGACTAATTTATGAAATGTAAATATCACTCTTCTATAATAACGGGCCTTTTTAAACCACTTCATCGACCGTCTCAAAGAAAATATGGTAATCTTTTGGCAGGGTTTCTCGACAGTGATTAGCCCATGATTATGCAAATGTTGATTGTTCTAAAAATGATTTTTAAAACTTTATAAATCGGTCAGGTTTGATCGCAGAAAATAAAAACGTTTATTTATTTAAAAGTTGTAGTGTCAAGAGTATTTTGCAGAATATGATTCCTTAGGACAAAAGGACTGTTTAAAACTTAAATTTCTTAATTTTTATCATAAAATTTCATTTATTGACAGAAATAAAATAAATTATTTTAATTTACATAATTTAAATATTCTGAAAGTAAAACTAAAAACTGAATTTTACGATGAATCAGATAAATTTTTTTGAATAATTATTTAAGATATTAAATAAATTATGAAGATTATTCGGCCGTTCACATAGAACTTCAATGCTAGAAGACTGCTTTCAATTTTCATATATTAAAAAAATATAGGGTTGGTTTCAGCAAAAAATATTTTTATATTAATTGTAGTTTAACATTTCAACTTTCTATTTAAAGATAAAATTTTATGTGCGCTGATAGAAAATAAGTAGTACAATGAACAGCTTAATTTAAGGCCTACAATAAGGTATAACTGAATTATGTTAACTAATAAAATCTGCAGAAAAATCTTAAGAAACTATTAAGAAATCAAGTTGTATAAAATATTTCATTGAAAATTTTAGCCATCTTTAATATTGGTGAAACGGCAGGTCACCAAAATCGGCTAGTAATTTAAAAAAAAAAAATTACGATTTTTGAAGAATGAAAAAAAAATGTCTCTATACCTTTTTCTCAAATTTGAACAGAATAAAATGCTTTGCATTTTACTATACAATCGAATTAATAACACTTTATTATATATTATAACTTACATTCAAAAACACACAAAAAAAATTTCACTCTACTTCCTCTTCTAATTTGAATCGTATAAAATACCTTGTGTTATTTATGCAATCGAATTCACAAAACATTGCTATACTTTATAATTTATATTCGATGCGCATAAATGTTTTTGCTAACTAATAAATGAAAGAAATGCTTTGGATTTCGGTAAAACCTACTGAAAATGATGCCATAATTCTTCGAAGAAAAGTAAAAAAGCTGTTTTTTTTTCTTTTACACAGTGTTTCTCGATCTATAAGAATAATAGTTTCTTTAGTGCACAACATACCTAGCCACTCACTCCGAAGAATTTGTCATCGGATTCTAGTTGCCAAAGTGGCAGCAGACGTAAGCCGCAGCAGTTTTTTGAAAAAATGAGACCACCTTTCGGCATTTATCCAAATTGCTCTTGTATTCGCGTTGAAAGCCGAAGGAAGATATCTTTGGAATTTTTTCCAGGTATTTTTGCAATTTTTTTTCCATGTTTTTATATGAGGGTATATGTATCAGAAAAACTACGAAAAAAAAACGAGAGACAATCTCGAAAATTGCCATGCCTATAAAAGAACCAGATTCTTACTAAGAATGAAGTGGGGATATTTTTCTTCAAGAAACAGTTTCGATGAATTGATATAGATAGGATTCTAAACAGAAATATAAAATTTAAGGCTTTGGGAGAAATTAATCTGAAGAGAGAAAGTGTAATCAAATACGTATATTCATTTATTTTTAATTACGTAATTAATTAATTTATGTATGATTGCATTTCGTTATTTAATCTCATTGTAAACTGAAATTCGTAGTCTTAGATATAAAGAATTTCTGTAATATTTCTACGCCTTTACGGCAGATTTCTTGTATATTGCAGACATTCATAAAGCAAGTGTCATACTTTTAAGCCATTAGATATTTTACATTTCTAATTAATTATTATTACATACTAGTATTTGAATACATTCATATCCATAAATTAAGGATAATTCAGAGTCACGCGGAAATCGAACTCTAAAATGCATATATCCCCCATAAAATGACTACACACATCTTCAAAAATCATACTCAAATTGTAAATATATAAAATGTTTTGAAAGAAAGTTGAAACAAAAATATGACATTTCCTTAATGGTAATCTTAAATTCCATTCTTTATTTTACCAAGAAAGTGTCATTAATAAAGCGAATATATTCTAATCTTTGTTTGGCATATAAATCACATAAAGTTTATGTGTTAAGTAAATGACTGCAACTGCTGTATTTCTTATAGAGCGAAAAAGATATTGCAACCAAAAAATAGAAGACAAAAATACCCCAGAGAAAATAATTCAACCGATTGTTTGACGTTTCTTTCCAAAGTCAGCTATTTTTTTTTCATACACGCACACACACACAAAAAAAAACGGTACTCATATTTTTAAAAATACGAAATACCCACTACTGCACTCAACCATATTTTGAAAGTTTGTCTCAAGATATTGCCATCGAAACTGAAGAGCAATATGTGATGCCGCACTATCTGACAAAATTTATCAGTTATAATCGTGATAAGCGATGAAAAAAGTTCCTTCAAGTTTTCTGTTTCTGAATATTTCCTATATTTCTATTTTTTATCTGCATATATTGGTCTTAGCATTTCCAAAAGGAAATACAATGAATTCCGCTGTCAAAGAATGCAGTGTCAATACAATAATCGAATTTTTGCAGAGAATAAAGAATGTGACATCTTTTAAAGCGATAAAATCGAATATATATTTCAGAAGAAAAACTAGCTAGAGAAAGGAGAAGATTATGGCGAAGGAAGTAAATAATGCAGGATTTTTAGTCATGTGATTTAGGATGGAATTATTATAAACTTTAGCGATAGTTGCAATTCGGGTTTCTCTACTGATAAAGTCTTTGATTATAAATTTCCCAGTCTTTAATTATAAAAACATGTAATATAAATAAATGAATACTATGCGGAAATTCAAAATCAACTTCTTTATACTTTGATACCATATTTCTATCATTTTCATTTGTTTTCAATAATATAAGTGAGTAAGCGTGTCATCGTGTTTTCAGAAGAGATTGTCAATGAAAAAATTTAAATATCTAATCAATGCTTTTAGAAATTGAAAATCGAAAAAATTATTTTAATATTTTTTAAAATTGTTATATCATTATATAGAAAGTGAAATATTGGGGTTTTATTGAGATAAATTATAATATTCTTAACGATAATTTAACTCAATAATAAAAATAAATATCATATATAATTAAAATTTAAAGCTTTTAAATTTTAAAAATAAAACAGTGGTTAAATGCAGTTGGACCACATTATAATTAATTATGTATGTTTTATTTTTTAAATAAATTATAATCGTTATTTGCAAAATATATATTTAGATTTTCTAAAAAAATATATCTAAATATCTCTGGGTGCATTGTGCTCTGTCATACAATCTCAGGCGATCATAAATTCAAATCTTAAATCCACTAAAGATAAGCTGTATTGTTTAAAAGTCCATCGAACGTTAAATATATCTGCATTTATCAAAAGCTTTGAAGTTGATATGGCGTAGAAATATTTATTTATTTTGAATTATATTATATCTTTACATTTGCTTTGCATATTTGGCTTTAGATTAAATATTTCTAAAGTGTTTTTAAATAGCAGTGATTAAAGGTGAAAAATATTTCTTTATCCTTAATAAAACACATTTTACAATACATATATTTACAAAAATAATTCAGATATATTATATTGTTACAAATTTGTAATGTTTCTTCCCAGCACTGATAGCTCTATCGTAAGGAAAACAGTTTGACAGTTAGTTCTATTGGTTGTTTAATGGATGCCGAATTGGTGAGTAACTTGGCGACCGTTTGGCGACTTCGTGTTGAATTTGGCAACAAAATGAAAGATTTTAGAATTTTTTGGAATTTTGGCGATAGGGTTATTAAGATGCTATTTAACATAATCTTTCGAGAACCTTTTCTGGCGTGTATCGGGCAATATAAAAGGTTGTGAAAACGAGCTGGAATCAGTCATTTCAGTTCAGTTCAAGTTATTATTTGAACGAGTTCTCTGTCTCTGGGCACTTCCAGCTGCTTATCGTTTTTGCGTTACTTACTTTCAGCTGTTTATTGCTTATACACTTCGCGTCTATGTATTTATCATCTGTATATTCGTGTCTTAGTGTTCATAAACTTTTGTTAATTGCTAATGAGGCCTTCTGACTGTATCATCATATACTTAATACGGCGAACCTGTCGAATTTACGAAATATTTCTTAACAATATTATATCGTAGAGATATTTAGATGTCTGTTAAATGATTACAACTTTTATCCTCATTTCTTACAGCTAAATGCTAATAAGATTTATAATCATTCTTCTTAATCGTTAGAATTTAATTTGTATGCATTCAAGAAGTAAGCTGTTTTCCGAAACAGGGAAACATGTAATACCTCAATGTTTTCCCCCTCAATTTTAATCGTCCGAAAGACTTATTAATACATTATGTAATGTAATTCGTAAAATATCCAGATACCTCATTCCTTTCATTCAAACCAAGCATAAGTTTCTACATACTAATAGCTGAAAGGAATGCGAAGGATTTGGGAAGAATACTGAAACTGAACCCATAAACCTTCCAGTGAAATAAATAAAGCGGTTGCTGTGTTTCTGTTCTAAAATTTAATGCTTTCTTTCACATAAAAGCTGGCATTTCCATATTTGAGAATAATAGTTTGTTTACTCAACATTCTTATCCATTTATTCCAAAAAAGAACTGTATTCGAATTTTGGCTGTCAAACTAGAAGAAAAATAGCTACAGTATTTTTTAAAGAAGCGTTGGCAGTCTTTTAACTTTTATCCAAATTTCGGCCGTATTCTTAATAACAGTCAGAGGAAGATATTTCAATTTTTTCATTGTATGCATGTGTCGTAGATTCTGTAATTCTTTGTATATCCATGCAAGTATTTGGAGAAATACGAATAGAATAAAAGTCATAATAAATTATGTCTTCAAATAATGAATCAGTAATGAGCATCAGGAATCAAAATATCAGTAATAAGTATCATGAATCAAAATGTCAGTAATTACACAGGTGTGCAAAACTTAAGCAACAGGTATGTTTTTTTTGCCATAACTTCACGAGAAATCATCTGAGAGACATGAAATTCAGAAATGAGATACAGCATTTTGTTCTGAAAGAATGACGAAAGCATGGTTGCGCAGAAATGATTACAATGCATACAGTATGGAATCAAACAAAAAAGGCTTTATTGAACTCATAGTATCGTTACACATCATTGTCTGTCCAAGAGGAAGAACAGCAAGCAGATGTTCCTTAGTATGGGATAAGTCCCCCCCCCCTACTGCAATGGTTGCTTCGCACCGTCTCCCCATACTCAGCACCAGATTGTCCAACAGTTCTTGAGGTAAGAGTGCCATTCCTCAATCAGCATCTGTTTAAGTTGTCGGGTGTTCCCAGGAGGATGTAATCGTGCCGCAAGGCGCCTCCACAAAGCATCCCACACATGTTCCATCGGATTTAAATCAGGGGAGCACGCCGGAAAATCCATTCGAGTGATATATTCACTTTCCAGGAGCTCCTCAACAGCATGAGTCCTGTGTGGCCGTGCATTGTCATCCATAAAAGCGAAGTTGATCCAATAGCACCTCGGAACAGACGCACATGGGGAAGGATCACATCCTGACAATAGCGATCTCCAGTTACAGAACCTCTGTCGAAAACGTGGAGCTCAGTCCGCCCTTTCATCATAATGCCTCCCCAGACGACAACTCCAGGACCACCGAAACGGTCAGTATCAAGTATCAAGTATGATACTGACGAATAATATTTCGGAAATATTGATCTTTTGCGTGCATCTGGCGATTTTAATCAGTATATATTATGATACTTAGCGATATTTTTGGCAATTATAACCTGGTATGCGGTTGATATATAAATATTTGAATAAAACATCTTTATTTTTCAAGTTCGAACCATTTGCCGATTGCAAATGTATGCAAAGTCTCTTTGTACACTTTATACACGAAAAAGAAAAAAATATTCAAAAATTCCATGCAATCACTGAAATATATGTTCCGTTTTCATTTAGTTCTATTTCACTTAATTTACGTCATACTGTAAAACTAGAATTCGGTACTGATTTTGAACGCCCTTTTTCATGATTTAGATTTTTGCTATTTTAGTTTATATATGACTTTTAAATACTACTTTAAAATTTTTATATCAATCATTCAAATCATATAAACGGATATTAATCGTCTACTTGCAGTACCGCCTGTTAGTTTAATAGAAAATATTTTATTTCAAAATTCCATCTTATTTAAAATATTTTATTATTAAATTATTATGCATTTTATTGTTAGAGAAAGAAATTGAATTAAAAAAAAACTTATCGTCTTTGAAAAATTATTCTTGCTAACACAAGATACTGTTAGACCTTCAGATTGCATTAAAATATATTATTGGGCATTTTGTGTAAACAATAACGTTTCTTTTTAATTATTTTAAAATATTAATTATTTACGACCTTTTATGAAAAGAATTTCACCTTCCTTTTTTATATTTATAGCAGAAGAATACAAGAAGAATACTTACCAATATACAAAATATTTCATTTTATCAATCAAATTACCTGAAAATGAAAGGAAAATGTCGTCACAGAAAATGAAGACATCTAATATGCTAAGAAAAAAATGTACTATTCTTCTATAAGAATAACCTGCCATTCAGTATATTGAATATAATAGTAAATTCTTCAAAAGCGTATTCACCAATTCATTTCAAAGAATGTTTCATCCAATTCTTGGCCCCAAAGCAGAAGCAGCAATTCCTTGAAATTTTTTGCCTCGAACAACGCAGGCTACGTTCTGACCTTAGTTGAAGCTATTCCGCTATTCGTGATAATAATATTAAAAAAAAATGTCCCGAAGTTCTTTGTTCAGTAATGTTTCGCGGATTCTTTATTCTTTGTACGAATGTGTATATCTTTGGGAAATGTACAGCAAAAGATAAAAAAAAAAGAGTTTTATTTTCGAAGAAAGTAGTGGCAATAAGAAAATAGAATTCTCATAGTTAATGAAACAAATACATTTTTAAAGGAATTTCGCCAAAAGCTATACACCGATTGAATTCTACCCGGAAATAAGAAAGTTATCAGTATGGGAAGAAATAAACTGATTCTATCTTATGTTATAAATTCATGTACTGAAAATTGTGTTCAAATTTTATTTCTATTCGAAATTTATTCTAATTTGTTATTATCTATATAAATAAATGAATTACAAATAACAAATTTGTTCTTTTTTATTTGATCTCCCAGATATAATGTTGATATGGAGAGTGGGATTTCAGCTCGTGTGTCGCCCTCATCGTCTGACAGTTGTTCCGAGACTGTGTGGAACTAATTTCAAGAAAGAAATCATTAATATACAAGACATATTTTTCAAAATAATTTTAAGAGAATTGAAAACATTAATTATACTAAAAGTTTTATTGTATACATTGCTGTCTAACACCTTGCCCCTTCTCTCATTCTCATGTCACACTAATATAATCTGCGATGCAGTAGGTATATTTCTTTAAATCATTCGATTAATATAAAGAATTTATGAATTTGTTTTGCCAACAAAAATAAATACCATACATTTTTGAAAAAAAATCCCTTGTAAAATTTTTAAACTATCTCGATTTTCGGATGAAGTATTCAAATTATTTTTTCTTAAACTTTTCTTTGTTTATTATTCGAGTTTCGTCTCACCAGTCTTATTAGCCGCTGTATAAATTCGAACAAAATATATTTTTCTAGAAGGCTAATATAATAAATCAAACCAATTTTTATAATAATCGAAAATATCAATCTTCATTTGGATGAAAAATTCACTTATAAATCCGATGCATTATGAACTTGATTTAAAAAAAATGAAAATTATGTTAAGTATAAGGATTAACATAATATTCGCGGTTTCATGCTTTTCATGCTAAAAAATTATTCATTTGATCTAATGGATTTGTTATGGCAGAAAAAAGTAACTACAAATAATAAATACATAGTACAAATCTTTGGGAAAAAGAATTAATACCAATGCTCGTTATTTACGTACAAAATTAACTTTTTGCTCTAAAATAATCTTTAAATAATATTAGAAAGAAAGAAATACATCTTTAGCAAATCCGACCATTCATTTCTAGAAATATGTCTTATAATGCTAATGTCAAAGCTGAAATATAAAATATGCTGCCGCATTTCTTGAGAAGCTTAGACCATCTTTTGACTTTTATCAGATCGACTCTCTGTATTTGTGATAAGCGATAAAAAAGTTCTAACTTTTTTATTCCTAAATATTTTGCATTTCTTATTTCTTGTAAGTATATATTGGTCTTAGGGGGAGAAAGAGATAAAAGAATGATTTATGTCCTCAAAGAATGCAGGATTAACACGAGAATCGAATTCTTTCAGAGAAAAAGAATACTTTTTTAAATTGAATGGGATCGAATTTCTTAGCTATGAAATTGAATATATACCTGAAGAATTTTTTTTTCAAAAAAAGCAGACTCATTTGAATGAGGAAAAATAATATGGAAGTATAAATTTCATATATGGGAAGTGAGAAGATTCATCGATATATACCCAGAGGTGACAAAATTGATATGATAGCAAATATGTAAAAATAAAGATAGCAGTAGTATACCGTACAAAAAGTATAAAAGAGCAGTACATGACAGAGCTTTTATTTGTATTCAAGTGATTCATGTGCAAAGGTTTCTGAAGTGATTATGGCAGCACAAAGGGAGATAACAGATATTGAATCCGAAATGGTAATTGCAGATTGAAGCATTAGATATTCCATTTCAGAAATAATTAGGAAATTTAACATTCAGTGATCCACATAGATCCAAGAGTGTCCCAAGAATACCTATTTTCAGGGATTATTTACAATAGAAAAAATGCACACAATAGCCAAGATTAGAGGCGTGTCATTGTTAATAGACAAACAACACTTTTTGAAATAACCGTAGGAATCACTGCGGGACGTATGACGGACGTATGAAGACCACCTCGAGATGCTTTACTAAGGTGCTTACTCGCTTGCAGTGCCTCTCCTGAGATCGTGACTATATCGGTTGGGCCCCATACGACTGGCAAATCATGGCTTGTTCAGATGTGTGACGATTTCAGTTGGTAATTGCTGATGATAGTATTCGAGTGTGATGGAAAATCTTACGAAGCCATGAACTAAAGATGCAGAAAGGTACTGTTCATGCATGGACCCAAGCAATGGTAGAATTTTTATGGATTTACCGACCCACAACTGTTTGCGATTGGTTTGAAGATATTTTCTGAGAAATTCCAGCGATTAATTTGGACACTTAGATCGCCCTACACGAATCCTATCCAGTATTTATGAGACATTATAAAGAGGTCAGTCCGTGCACAAAATCCTGCACAAGCAATATTTTTTCCAATTAAGGACGTCTATAGAGGTAGCACAGCACAATATTTCTGCAGGAAACGTCCAACGAATTTTGAATCCATATCATATCGAGTTACTTCACGTTTCTGGGCAAAAGGTTTTACGATACGTTATTAAGAGGAATCCCATGACTTTTGTCAACTCAGTGTACAGAAGAGAATGTCCGTTTCTTTATTTTCACACACCCTTTAATTTGGCATGTCCTTTTCTCCTGGAAAGAATAATTGTGCTTTTAAAATGTTCTGTGCCCTTCGAAATGTGTGAAATGGGGATAAGAATTTTTTGTGATTTTCTTCTAGACATTTGGAGCATATCATCAGACAAGAATTATTTTTACATAATTTTAAAATTAAAAATGTTAGAATTTCAATAACATCAATGTATTTGTCATGCAATATTTTTCCAACATTAATTTAAAACCATACATGAACGCCATTTTTTATGTCGAAATACTAAATATTTAAAGCTGTTTAATTATATTTACCACTTGCATTTTTACCCAAGTTAAAGTTAAATTGCTTTTCACAGATTTACGTTTTTGCTTTTTCTTATTGAGAATAATTGTAAAACTTTTAATACGCATGTGCAGTAATTTTCATTAAACACTGTCTACTAAAGGTTTTACAATATTCTTAATTATTTGACCTAATTTTGTCTCATATTTTAACACTTTATATTTTAATGTCTCTAGTTGACTTGTCGAATGTTTTTGCTTTATTGTATCTTCAGTTTGAATTGGTTAAATAATATTTTATTTCGTCTAATAAGTTTGGCAATTTCATATATTTTATAGCACAAAATTTCGAAGGCACACTATTCATCACAAGTTTCAAAGCCACAATTATGAAAATATGTCTAGTGGCATTTAGTTTTAATTTTTATTTTTACTAATTGCATTTTTTTCTTTTTTTTTCTTTCATTAAATTGGTAAAATCTAAAATCAGACATTTTTTTCTTGCTGTTAATCATTGTTACCGAATCATCAGGCTAAAATTTAGGTACGGAGATCAACATTATTTGATTCAAAAATAGATTGATTAAAAAATAGATCAATTGATAAACTGATTAAATAAAATTGATTGATTAATAATTGAGTTAACAATATATGAAATTTCAATAACACGATATTTGCTCTCTGAAAATTTTTAAATTGAGCATTAAATAATATTATATCAATAGAAATATAAATCGCTTACGTGTTTTATTAAATTAACTACTAAATAAAGGAATTCTTATATGAACAATATAAAAATATAAGAATATATCAAAAATATATCATAACAATATATCAAAATATATAAATATATCAAAAACAATATGTGATTCTATTTTTATTTTATAACACAAGCATTTCTTAAAAAGGATATTTGTTTCAACACTGACATTTACAACATTGACAGTTTATTACATTTTTTTTATAATTTTACTTTGAATTTTATTGAGTATATTTCCATTCAGTTTTTCGGTTCCATTTTTGTATAATTATATATATTTTTATAGTTAACAACTATCAAGCAGTAAAAATACTTGGATGAGATGTTTTTGATTACCTTTCGCTTATTACAAAGTAAAAGAATTGATATTCACATATTGTTTCCATTATTCTCTATTTCAGGCTAAAATCTTATCTTTTGCAGACCTTGACAGAATCCCTCAAAATAAAAGATGTCTCTTCTTTTACTGGGTGAATGCATTTTCTTTGTAATATTCAGCCTTCTTTTAGAATATTACTCATTCTTTTCTATCCTTTCTCTGAAGGCATAAATACACTGGTGTGCAAAACCTAAGCAACAGGTATGTTTTTTGCCATAACTTCACGAGAAATCATCTGAGAGACATGAAATTCAGAAATGAGATACAGCATTTTGTTCTGAAAGAATGGCGAAAGCATAGTTGCTCAAAAATGAATACAATGCATACAGTATGGAATCAAACAAAAAAAGGCTTTATTGAACTCATAGTATCGTTACACATGATTGTCTGTTCAAGAGGAAGAACAGCAAGCAAATGTTTCTTAGTATGGGATATGCCCTCAACTTACTGCAAGAGTTGCTTACAAGCGATTACATGTTACAAGCGTTTCCCAACGCCAGTTGATTTGGAGAGAGGTCGGGACACGGTTTCATCCCAGTAACATCACGGAAAGAGACCGTTTCGGTTGTCCTGGAGTTGTCGTCTGAGGAGGCATTATGATGAACGGGCGGACTGAGCTCCACGTTTTCGACAGAGGTTCTGTAACTGGAGATCGCTATTGTCAGGAGGTGATACTTCCCCATGTGCGTTTGTTCCGAGATGCCATTGGATCAGACTTCGTTTTTCTGGATGACAATGTACGGCCACACAGGACTCATGCTGTTGAGGAGCTCCTGGAAAGTGAAGATATCACTCGAATGGATTGGTCGGCGTGCTCCCCTGATTTAAACCCGATAGAGCATGTGTGGGATACTTTGGGGAGACGCCTTGCGGCACGATTACATCCTCCTTGGAACACCCGACAACTTAAACAGATGCTGATTGAGGAATGGGCACTCTTACCTCAAGAACTGTTGGACAATCTGGTGCTGAGTATGGGGAGACGGTCCGAAGCAACCATTGCAGTAAGAGGAGGGCATATCCCATACTAAGGAACATCTGTTTGCTGTTCTTCCTCTTGGACAGACAATCATGTGTAAGGATACTATGAGTTCAATAAAGCCTTTTTTTGTTTGATTCCATACTGTATGCATTGTATTCATTTCTGCGCAACAATGCTTTCGTCATTCTTTCAGAACAAAATGCTGTATCTCATTTCCGAATTTCATGTCTCTCAGATGATTTCTCGTGAAGTTATGGCAAAAAACATTCCCGTTGTTTAAGTTTTGCACACCAGTGTATATGTAATTGGAGTACGCAATGCAATAAAAAATGTTTTTCTTCCCTTACGAAGAATACAGAATGGCCCACATTTCGTTTAGAAAAAAAAAAAAAAAAAAAAAAAAAAACCCTGCTTCACCATATTTTGTGCCTTTGATCTGACAGGAAGAGACGACTAGGTATGTATCGTAAGGAATCTATTAATTTTATTGACGCGAAAGGAAATGGAAATCAGTTTTTACATTCTATCTAAAATTCGATGATGCAAGTCGTATTTTTCCAGAATTTGTTTCTAAAAGTGCATGCATCAATCTTATGTTTATACTGTATCAGGATCAAGGCTGCACTGTATCAGAATGTTTTGTAAATTTGATAAAACCATACAAAGTTCTTTCGATGATGAAATTAGAAATAATTGAACATTCAACCGACGATAGAACTTACTTAAAAATGCCACTTTGTAAAACTGATTCTTTTGCTGATTCTGATTTGATTATTTAAAGTTATCAATTAAAACGGTTAATTAAGACATGAATTATGAAAACAAATCATTTTATTTTAGAAAATTATCTTGAATTAGAAAAAAATTGGTACATTAAATTAAATAATTAATAAAATTAATCAGAAAACAAATGACGTTAAATTAAAAATTATAAAGTGTGAATCAGACAAGAAATGACAAACTAAAAATTATCAAACTGCAATCGTTTAACTTTATTATCGAAAATTTAAATGTTTTCTAATTATTTATATAAACACTGTATATGAAATACGCCTATATATTTATAATACGCAATTTTATACAAAGCACTTACTGAACATACTGTGTATGTTAATTAGCAGTAAACTCTTGACTTTGTTTAAATTCACAATAACTTGGAAAAATATATGTGGTAAAATCAGATTTTCTAACAAACATATTTGTCATTACTTTAAAAATTTTAAGAGAGCCGAGTAAATATATATATATATATTCTTCTCTTAAATCCTTATATGGTGAATTAGAAATATTATTTCATAGTTTGCGATAATAGCAATATATGGGCAATTACACTCATACTATAAAAGATTAATTTTTGTTAAAAATGGAAATATAGAAAAATGATTTAATCTGTGACAGGCACACTGTGCAAATTTGTGATAAAAATATGAATTGTTTTTAAGTATTATTATTTTTTTTCTTTTTAAATTTAAAGTAAGTGAAATCTGTCAAAATGTTTATTGAATGATTTCCTCTTTTCCACACACTTTCTTGGTAAAGTAGTTTTAAGTTTTTAATATCACAAAAATTTAAATGAACATAGTAAACTTGAAATGGAATAAAGTTCGGAATGGCAATGAAGAATTCAGTGTTTTTTCATTTGTGACCAGATAAAAATAAAACATTCCTTCGCCTCTTATCATTAGCCCTTGAATGGTTTGAGAGTACTCTGACTGTGAATTGATTACGTATTTTTATATTTTTAATTATCAATTAAGAAATTCATAAATATTAAGATTTAATACAAAATTTATTTGAAATTTATAATATCTCAATTATTTTATGGACTTTTATCTGAATCAAACAGGTGAAAACTTTCGAAAAAGAGAAGATATTATCTAATGAGAAGCTTTTGTAATAACTGCCAAATTAAGATGTCAAGGCATCCCATTGAAATATTATTACTATATTCTTTTGTATTTACCTTTATATGCCTTTATATTATTTTATTACTTTTATATTATTTATCTTCTTTTAAATGAAAACATAGAATCTTTATTGCTTGTAATTATTGTTATAAGTTTTATTTGCTATACAGTTACATTTGACGTCAAATGGAAAACATAAATGTTACATTATATGATAACCGCAGTACACCAATTAAATAATAAAACATATGTGCTAATAGACGCTTAGATATATAGAAATTTACTACATCTGTTTATATAGAGTATTTATACAGGGAATAATCCACATTTCTAAATATCCATAAAAATTAAAATATTTGTATCAACTAAACTAAAAGCATATAAAATCTCTCCATAATATCAAATCTATAATTCCATACATTCTTAGCCACTTAGGAAAAAAACTTATCAAATGTCATGAGTTAAGATAATACATTTATCAAGATTAATTTTTTCAGCTTTGTCTTCATCTGGACCAGATGACACTGTAAGAATAGAATAAAGGAGTTGTTTGTTAATATAAGACAAGAGCGGTGGCGAAGAAAGAGGCAATAATCATTGTCATATGTTCATACATGAATGGAGATGGTATCCGGTGCAAGAGCTTTTCCATTAAGTCTGCAATATTGCAGATCTTTTTAGCAATCTTCCGTTAAGTATATGAACATGTGGTTGGTAAAAACAATAAGGAAAAAAGACGTAGAATTTGAAATAGGATACATGATCTTTACACCAAAAAAAGTGCATACATTTTATATGATGATATGAAAATGTTATTTTAAAAATGCGTACTAATTTGTCTTAAGTATTTGACAAAAATTTATCAGAGAAAAAAACGCTTCCATATTCTTTATTTTTTTTATTAAATTTTTAATTTGTTCGAGTATTTCCCCAAAAGGGACATTTCTTACAGGTTGAAACGGTGACCAAACTAATGAATTTCAGTTCAAATTTCAGAAAGACTATCAAAATTACTAAATTAAAATACAACAAATTGAGAATTTGTAATTCGAAGTTGACCAATACTCTCGGCGCTAACCAAACAATACTTCTTATCGCAATTTTTCAGATTTAAAATTTAAAAAAAGTAATTGAACTTTTCGCAACTTAAAACGAATATTTCTGATTTTTTTTTTTTTTTTTGCAATTAGTTAAAATATGTTGTTTTATGTGCAAACAAAATGCAAAAAAAAAAATGTTTACCACTTGTAGCGGAAAATTTATTCATTCATTCTTTTAAAAAAGTTTCGAGATAGTTGGTGTTGTTTTCTGACCAACAATAACAATACTTAAAAAAGACGCTTGTTATTTTTGTGTAATATTTGCAGTGAATCAGTCTTTATCAGTCAATTAATTTTAAATAAGGAACTTTCATGTAGGATGAACAAGCTACATTCCATTAAAAATCACCTTCATTGTTTTCTGTTAAAAAATTATTTCTCCTGCAGTAAAGCTATTCGATCAATAAAATTAATCTTTCTTGAGAATCATCTAGATGTAATCCGCTATATTTTGCAAAAAAATGTAACGCTTTCGATAAATTAATTCATAAGCAAAAATTATCGTCTGCATAATTGTATTCATTCTCGATTAAGAAATTAAAAAAAATGCAAGCAACTCAATTTTTTGAAAAAAAAAAAAAAATTATGCTATATACGCTTGTCTGGAGTAATGGTCATAACTCCATAAAGCTGGTTTCATTAAAATCACAGTGAATTAAACAAAAGTGCTCGTTAGGTGTTTTAGCTCTATGGGCTAAAACAGCTAAGGTTAATATCTGAAATAATTGTACAACATGTAGATTTTTTCTCTGTGTTTTTTGTTTGCTTAAATAAAAATGCCATGATAGTGATTATTACTCCTGTAACATATTTTTAAAAAGGAGACATCTATAAATCAAAATGCTGTAAATATGCTTAATCCACTTAGTTTTTTTATGAATTCATTTTGTTTGTATGTAAAGAATTGCAAGCAAAGAAACAACATTAAAATTCAATCATGAAAATTTAATCAAGATTCAAGAACAAAAAAAAAAAAAAAACGTAAAAATGTTGTTTCTTTGCTGGCAATCCCTTACATAATGACAAAATGAATTAATATAAAACTAATTGGATTAAGCATATTTACAGCATTCTAATTTATAGATAAAATGTGATGTTTTTTCAAAAATATAAGCCTGATTACATGAGGTACATTTGGTGGAATAAATAATTATTATTTCCTCATTAATAATTATTTATTCCACCAAATTACATTTGCATCGAATTTGGTAGTTCTAGGTTAAATGGTCCACCCTAAAAAGTACACACAAGAACACATGTATTCTTCTTTATTAATAATCGAAACCATTGTTTCTTACAAAACGTACATCGTTACCGTTACAAAGATGTGTTGGAAGGAAGAAATACCATTGTGTACGAAATGTAGTAATTAATTATGCTATCAATAGTAATAACTAATGAATTTAATATATGTAGATCAAATTGTAATAAATTAATGCAGTAATATAATCATTTCTTACATTTATTTTTGTAATTTAATTACATTTGTTACAATGCTGTGATACGTTTGTTACTTTCTTTGTCACAATGCTATATAGAATTAAACAGTTATTCCATTTGGCAGCAGAAAATAAAGCATGCCTATCATATGAGTTTTCATTTATTTCTTCTAGCATAAAAATAATCAGTGTAATTAATAATAGATACTCAGATGTGCTATTTAATATTTAATGTGCTATTTAAGGTAGGGAAAGTTAATATTTCATTTAAATAATTTATAAACTGAAAACGCTTTCTGGATATTTTTATTGCATTTTCAACAATATAGATAGGTACAGTTGCACAAATAGATGGAAATAACATTCAGTAAATTCAATAATGTACACTTAATTATAACGTATATTTGATTACTTGCAATAAGAATCACAATTTCATAATGAGAAATGCCGTGAAATGAGTATTTACTGAAATTCAGATGTCGCTGCATCTTTTATGAATTTCTGAAATATTTGCATTACATTCTGATTAATTTACGTCTTGATATGTTTTTCCCTACTACAAAAAATGATATTAATTATCTCAAAATATCATTCAGATTATTTTCAAATAACACATAGTTATACCCTGAAAAAAAATATAGTCCGAGTGGCTGCAAATGATATTTCAATAAAAATGGTGAAAAAAAATTCATTCTTTGAAGAGGTTGAAGCAAGATCTTGCAATTTTGCCATCTTAGTCGCCTTCTGGTTGGTTAACTAATGAAGAATTACGTTTAAAGCCATGAATACAGAATACATGGAAATAAAAAAATTGCTTAGGTAATACATTTTTTTAATTCTCTGAATATATAGGCCTCTATCCGTTCCAATATTTTCACTAATAAAACTTGCGGGAGTGGTCTCCTTAAAACTTTCTCGCATACTCTATAATAAAGGTGTTAACTCAGAGAAAGCCTTGCATGGCACTGGCTTAAAATAGTTGAGAAATATTAATTTTGGCCAGAATTTATTATTTTTTTTATCATTTCTGAATCTTTCTTGTGATCCTTGGCGATAGTTTTGAAGATTAATTTCTGACATGTGGTTAATAGAACCCTAAAATCAAATTTGTGTTTTAGCCTCGTTTTTTTCCAACGAGTTATAACAAAAAATGACACAAAACTAAATATGTAGTCACAAAATCACGTATCATATTTGACACATTTAAGTCATTGCGTCTCTGAGTTATCCTGCTAGCATGCTTTTGGAGGTACAGATGGATAGAAAGTCAATCCTGTGCTCTATTTATTTCAAAATTTAATAGATGTCTACATAATAGACGTTAAATTTGCTTACTGAAATTTATTCATCCGGTTCTCTTTTTTTTGTAGTTATAGTGTTAAATTATAATTGAACATCTGAACAAGCAGGATTCCTCAGTACGGAGTTTGTTCAAAATTTCATAGAAAGATAGAATTTGTAAGAATTGTATACAAAATTTCATCCATCTAGCTCAAAGCGTTTTTGAATTATCTTTGTCACAGACAGACAGACAATCGGACACTTTCCAAAAAAGGTGTTTTCCGGACTGATGGAGGTCGAAAACTTAGAGACACACCAAAATCTCGAGTTCGGATTTTTCGACGATAATACATTTTCGATACTTTGTACAGGAAGGGTACTGTATTTGGCTATCCCTTAATAATAATGGGATGTACCTCCTACGGGAGAAGTTGTTCTGTGGCTGGTGATGACTCAACCATAAAATAAACTAATCCATCTCAACGTTACGATTATTCAGTAATATTCGAATGCCTTCTGGCCGTGCGAAGTAGCATTTTAGGGTTAATTTATTTGACACCAAGCACTTTATTTGTTATTTCTCATTCCTATTTCTGGCTTTGAAATTCAGTATTTTCATAATAATTATATACATACCGTTACATTTCAGCTTCAGATATTCTGTTTTTCACCTTTTAAAAACGGTCCAATGCATGCATCTGACTTGACTTTTTTGATACAATCTTCAGATCTGAAATTAAACAGAGTACCTTTTTTTCACAATTCCATGCGAGACATGCAAAATATAACTCTAAATGCATACGAAAGAAAGCAACGTGCTTTATTTGTTCCTGTATTTCCATTGATTTTTAAACTTAAATAACGCATATCTTATTTATCTTTGCTTTTACAGCTTTCATTTGCTCTTTTAATTAATATAGGATATTTATTCCTATGAAGAGTTTCTTTGAATTGTTTTTAAATGTAGGCGATATTCTTGTATCAGTTATTTGGATTTGGCTAACTTTTTGAACAACA
>JAPMOR010116084.1:19661-30780 GCA_026543865.1 Argiope aurantia
TTATTTATATTTATATGAATCAATTTCATATTTGTGGTCCCTTAATCATCTCTCTCAAACGAGCTTACCTAAAAGATTAAGATTCAACCCCCACCCTATCCCTTTAAACCAAAAATGAAGATTTTCGAAAAAGCTTCTTTGTAGATGCCAAAATAGGGTAATATAAATATGATATCCTAAAATTATTCAGCTGACTTAAAATTAAACAAAATAAAATAAACACATTGCAGTCAAGAAAAAATTCTGCACATATTTAATTAATTTTTTTAAATGCAATGAAAATCCTCCAGTTTTAAAACGACTCCTTACTGAAAAATACCCAAACGCGCATTACTTCAATTACTTAACTGAAAAACTGTAATGTCTCAATTTAATAATTCATAAACATAAATGACTTTCCATGCATTTTCCCTCATTTTTAAGCATTAAAAAGAATGCCTATAAAAGCAGATAAATCCACAGTGTATTATTTTATCTCAGCTGCATTATTTTTAATTGAGAAATATACGCTTACTTGCATTAAGAATTATAATAACTAAAGGGATTTTTTACAAGAAATGCATTTATTGAGATTCCTGGAGAATTAAACAAAAGCAGTCACTAACAGCTTTGCAAAAAATAATTGCCTTGAATACTTGGAAGATTCATTTCATATTTTAACTTTTTTTACGCCCTTCAATAAAAATGCTTTAATTTTCATGACATTCAATTAGATTATTTTCGAAATGTGTCGCGTATTCATTAATTTAAAAAGGAAATGAATCTAGTGTCGTCGTAAATGTCTTTTAAAATAATAAGAATAAAAAATGATTTAATTAAGACACAAAAGCACTGCATGGAAAAATTTGTTTAACGCATTCGCTCGCATTTTGACTAATTGAACTAATAAAGACTAATGTCGTAGCATATACATTTTCTGACAAAACAAGCTCAAGATGCCTTTTTGTTCCATCTACAGAGTGCAAAGTCTTGTTCTCTTCAGAGCTCATGATATTTAAAACATATATTAACACATTTTATTTCAAAAATGACAATAATTGTAATAAAGATAATAAAATTTATTCTATTTTTAAAATTTTATCCACATAAAAAAGGAAACAATTCGACAAATATGGAATCAAGCTTATATTTACAATTAGATGCCTTTGAAGACCAGAATGATTCTGAAAGATTAGTGGTATTTAAAAATGTCCCCAAATACTTTGTACAATCATATTTTAATAGCTTTCTTAACAAAACATTTTTTATACTTCTAATTTTTATGAACATATAACTCAAATTGTTTGTGAAACTTTACATTACATATAACCATTTTTTTATTATTTCGCTACTTTTTATTCTATATCGTTGAACATTCATTTATATATCAGGAAAGAGCAGCATAATTTAAAAATGAATTCACTTTAAAGCTTTTCGCTATTTATTGCTTCTGAAGGTAAGTAGTAAAAGTCAATCTAGAGAAGTTAAATGATTTTTTAAACTGAAACCTAGATTACTCTGAAACTTAGACAACCTCTAAATGTTACCCTTATCTTCATGCATTAACCCTCTAAAGGATGTCAAGGAAAAATAATAATAGCAACTATGGAAACGATTAGTTTAAAGTTGAATATTTAAAAATTAATTATTTTCATTGATAAATTTAGTGACATTTACTTAAAATGTATATAAAAATTAAAAAAATAAAAAAATTAAAATGTATTTAAAAATTTTAATAAATTATACGGCAAAAATATTATTATTGAAAAAAATTTTATTTTGAGTTTCAAGATAATCTCTGCAATAATATTTTCGAAATTGTGTGAAAAAAATTCAATTTTTTATTTGTGTTTTTTAAGTAAAATTTAAAAAAAACATTGATTCGAGGTTTACATGTCCATCCTCCAATCTTATATTATGCGTTAAGTTAGGTACTTTTATTGTAAATTTTCTTGCCTGTAGAGCTTCAATATACACAGAGACACAAGCACTAACTGACCTTTATAATTAGTAGAGATATAACAATTCGCAAAATTTGTTCACAATTCAGTTTAAGTTTTTAATAATATTTGGGGATTTTTCACATGTATAAATATATCTGTAAGAGTTTTGCTTTTAATGGCTTTACTTATATTTTTAATGCTATTTTATCTTAATGAATAAATTTTAATTTTTATGCGGCAATTATTACAAGAAAGAAATACTTTGTTAGATCGGAAAAAAAGTTTACTGTCTGTTTTTTTAATTCACTGAGAAAGAAAGTTTTTATAAATGTTTACCGCGATATTATATAAAAGTAGACATATATTTCGCTATTTTTGAGACTTACCCATGCAAATTTCAGATAAAAGTGAATATTTGATTTTAAGTTAGAAAAAGCAATGACAAAAACAATTTAACGAAATATCTTAATGTGATTATACCCAGGATATTATTAAATTATCAATGAAAAATATTTTTCATATTGGTTGTTTCTTGGACTCTAACGCACTATTTTGAGGGCTTTGATCATATTTGTATTCATACGTTAATTTCCACTTATTTTTTCTTTTTTGTAGTTATTTATTTTTAATCATTTATATTCATGTCATTTTGTTTCACATTTATCTCTCAAACAGAACTCTTCGAGAAAATTAAGATTCAAACAAACACACTATCTTAAATCTAAATGAGTATCTTCAAAAAACGCTTCTTCAAAAGCAGATATAATAAATAAAATCGCAAAAGATTATTCTGCTGACTTAACTAAATAAAACATAATAAGCATATTTCAATAGTCAATAAAAAACATTATCCTCATATTTAGCTAAGTTAATTAATTTTTTTAAATGCAATAAATAGCATCCAATTTTTCCACGAATCCTTACTGAAAAATATCCAACCGAGCAATTTTTTTCAATTACTTAGATAAAAACTGTAATGTCTTAATTTAATAATTCATAAACATAAATGACTTTCTACATTTTCATCATCTTTAAGTAAAGAGAATACCTATAAAAGCAAATGCACAGTAGATTCTCATGTGCATTATTTTTAATTAAGGAATATACGATTACTTACATTAAGAATTAGAATAACTTATTTTTTTAATAAATGCATTTATTGAGAGTCCTAGAGAATTAAATAAAAATGGGCACTAACAGTTTTGTAAAAAGTAATTGCCTTAAATACCTGGAAAAATCATTTCACATTTTGACTTTTTAACGCCCTTTAATAAAACTGCTTTAATTATCATAACATTAAGTTAGATTATTTTCCAAATGTACCGTATATTCATTATTTTGAAAAGGATAGGAATCCAGTGTCGTTGCAAATGTCTTTTAAAGTAAGAAGATCCTAAAAATGATTTAATTAAGCACAAAGTTGTAAAAAGCACTGTTTTCCGCATCGCAGTCTTTCGCATTTTGACTAATTAAACTAATAAAGACTGATGTTGTAGAGAATACATTTTACAAGAAAACAGGTTCTTGTGCATTTTTTTTCCATCTACTGAATGCTAAGACTTTTGTTCTCTGTAGAGCTCATGATATTTAAAAGATATATTAACACACATTTATTTCAAAAATGATAATAATTGCTATAAAGATAATAATAATTATATCATTAAATATATTTTGTTTTCAAAATTTTATTCACAGAAAAAAAATGAAACAATTCGAAAAAAACTTAGTCAATCTTATATTTACAATTAGACGCTTTTGGACTAGAAAATGATTCTGCAAGATTAGAGGTATTTAAACATTTCTTGAAATAGTTTGTATAATTATATCTTAACCATTTAATTGTTTTATTTCCATTACTATCTAATAAGATCCCATTTTCTATTTTGGGAATATTTCCTTATTTTGATTCAAATGGAAATCCATTGAATACTTGAATTATCTATGTATTCGAAGTCATTTTAATATTGAATTAAAGTTATTATGAATGGTTTACTTTTTGCTTACAACTATCAAAATTTGATAAATCGATGCACGTATGGCATACGGGCAAAACGGTTAAGCGGTTAATAGCTTGTTTAACCAAATATTTTTAAACTTCAAATTTGGAAAGATGTATAACATATTATTTTTGAAGTTTTATACCGTTATGTTAATTTTTACTACATCAATAACTTTTATTCTATATCTTTGACAGCAGGTTTTAAAAATTGATTCACTTTAAAGTTTTTTTTAACTTTTATTACTTCCAAATGTAAATAATAAAAGCAAACTTGGAAAACATGAATGCTCTTTTAAAGATTGCATTACACTGAAACCTAGTCAGTTTCTAATTGATCCGAGGTGCTCGTGCCCATACTCCAAAACTTATATTATGTATAAAGTATTTTTTAGTTCTAGTGTAAATATCTTGGTCTGTAGAGTTTCAACATACACAAAGACTGAAAACTAATTGATCTTTATAATTAGTTGAGATATAATAATTCAAAAAAATTTCACTTAATTCAGTTAAAGATTTTTTAAATAATATTTGGAGACTTTTCACATATAAATAAAGCTTTAAGAGTTATGTTTTTATTGATTTTACTTATATTATTTTATGCTATTTTATCTTCTATATTAGTAATTTAATAAATCAGCTTTGTTTAAGGCAAACATGGTTTAGTATAGTTTCTTTCAATTCGAGGCTAAACTGCTAATTTATAAAGCTCTAATAATAGAAATACACGTATTATAATGGTTTAAACGAAGTAAATATTTAATGTAACTCTAGTCAATAAATACGCTAATAAATTACGTATGCTTAGCTTTTATCTAAATCATCTGCTCTTTGAATCATATTTTAAAAAATTTTCTTCGAAAGTTAATATTTTAAATAAAAAGAGTTGCACTCCATTCAACTAAATCAATCACTAAAACTGCCTGATTTATGAAAATCTTAATATCACAATTCTATAAAAATGGGCGACCATCTCAAAGAAAATATGCCAATCTGGGCACAGGCTTTCTCATGTCTGATAGGCCTAAAAATATGAAAATATTGATTATTCTAAACAATTTAAAACTTCATAAATCGATTGGATTTGCTAGCAGAAGAAAGAAACGTTTATTTATTTATTAAAAAGTTGAAGTGTCAAGAGTATTTCGCAGAATATAATTTCTTTCGTACAAAAGACTGAATAAAATTTTGACTTAATAATTTTTAAAGTTTATTTATAGACCAAAACAAACGAAAATATTGTTATTCAAGTTATTTAAATCCTTTTGAAATGAAAACTAAAAACCAAATTTTAGGATAAATCTGAGGAATTTTTTTAAATAATTCATAAGATATTACATAAATTATGAAAATTATTATGATATACATATAAGATTTAAATGCCTAACTACTCTGCTTTCAGTGCTCATATTTAAAAAAAAAGGCTTGGTTTCAGTACAGAATCCTTTTTATATTAAAGTTTAATAATTTCACTTCAATTTAAAGTAGAAACTTTAGGGGAACTGGCAGACAATTAGAGAGATACATATTACACTTGACTTAAGACCTTTATATTACAATGAGTCAATAATATAATTATCAAAAGTTGAAGCTTAAGAATATTTAGATGAAAACTATTAAAATACAAATTACATAAAATATTTAATTGAAAATTTTAAAAGCATTAAGACTAGTGAACAGGATGGTCGCCAAAGGCGGCTAGTAATCAATAAAGTTAAATTTTTGTAAGTCAATTATTATATGAAAAAGAAATATCTTTTTAGATTGGCAATGTAAAAAAAAGTTTAGATAGCATCGATAAAAAAATGTTTTTAAAATTTTTATACCGTGATGTTATATGGAATTAAATATATATTTCGTTATTTTTCATACTCATCTATGCAAATTTCAGATATAAGTGAATATGTGATTTTAAGATTAAAACGATGATGAAAACCATTTGATGATATATCGTGATGTCATTATGTCCCGGATATTATAAAATTTTCTATGAAAAAAATATTTTACATATTCATTGTTTATTGGCTTTTATTGCACTATTTTGAGGCCTTTAAATAAATTTTCATTTTCCCTTTTTTCATTCATTTTTTTTATTTTTTAATCATATATATTCATATAATTTCATTTTACAATTTTTTTATGATTTAATCATCTCTCCAATGGCACTTATTCAGGAGGTTAAGACGCAACCCCTCCCACGTCCTAAGCCTGAATGATGATCTTCGAAAAGCGTCTTTGTAGTTGTTAAAGTAGGATAATGTAAAGAAATCTCAAAAGATTATTCTACTGATTTAACTAAATGAAACAAAATAAATCTATTGCAGTCAAGAAAAAAAGTTATCCAACATATTTAGCTAAGATAATTAAGTTTTTAAATGCAATGAACATCATTAAGTTTTCAACGAATCCTTTCCTAGAAATACCTAAATGCCCATTATTGAATTACTTAGTTCAAAAACTTGTAATGCTTCAACTTAATAATCCATAAACATAAATGACTTTACATGCCTTTTTCCCCCATTTTTAAGCATTAAACAGAATGCTAATGGATGCTCAGTAAATTATCAAGTGCATTATTTTTAATTAAGGAAAATATGCTTACTTGTATTAAAAATCATAATGACAAAGATATTTTTTGAGAAGTGCCTTTCTTAAGATTCCTCATGAATTAAACGAAAACAGGTACTAATGCAGGTTTGGGAGAAAAAAATATAACTGCTTTAAATACCTGGAAAAGATATTTCACATTTTGAGTTTTTTACATCTTTCAATAAAATTGCTTTAATTATCATTGCATTCAGTTAGATTATTTTCGAAATGTGTCTCATATTCATTAATTTGAAAAGGAAATTAATCCAGCTTCTTTGTAAATGTCCTTTAAATTAGGGAAAAAAATGATTTAATCAGAAGACATAAGCATATGGCATACTTTTCCATTTTGTCTAATTGAAGTAATACTTACAGAAGCAAAATGTATACATGTATACTTACAGTATACATTTTGCTTCATAATAGGTCCTGATACATTTTTTATTTGCAAAATTGTTTCTCTCAAAAGCTCATATTATTTAAAAGATATATTAGTACGCCTTTATTTCAAAAATTATAGTATTTCTTACAAAGATATTAAAATGTATTTAAACTTTATTCATGGTAATTTTTAAACTTTATTCACTGAAAAAAATGAAACATTTCGATAAAGACGTAACTGACGTCATATTTATAACTATGCGTCTTTGGCGATCAGTTGCTTCGGCAGGAATATCAGTAACTAAAACATTCCATCAAATAATTCGTATAATTATATCTTAAAAGCTTCCTTAACAAAATGAAACGAATACATTTCATTTATAACATATCCATTTATTTTAGAATATATATTTTGATACACATTTTAAATCTATTTTAATTTCTTATCTAGAAAAGGGAGTTATAAATTTTCATTTCACTTTATAAAATGAACTCATTTGATTTATTCTGACAAATGAACATTACTACCCCCTTGACACAGACGGGTGCGGAAACTCCCCAAGTTGTCCAGAAGTACATTAAATTAGTTGTCACTTCTAGAAGTGAACGATGATGCAATGCCTTGGATTCTCATTTATAATATTCTCATCAACGAAATCCTTCGAGTGTTCGCAATCATCGTAACAAAAGGTGATCCGCGTGTCATTTTGGAGGATGGGAGCAACCGTTCGGAGTCATCGAGCGCAATTTATTAGAATGATAATTTGTGGCTGGTATGTTGCATTTTGAAATATTGCTCTGCCCGGTGCATATTTCATCGTTAAGAAGGGCTTTAAAAGCCTACAAAGCTTACAGCTCAGTTGTTTAATAATACAAGGATTGTATGGAGAGAGAGGGTTAAAGGGGGTAATTTCATTTCATTTGTAATCATTATACAGATTTGTTCGTAATTATCCATGTATATAGCCTTGGTTGATAAATAATATAATCAACTCTGACTTTCTATCAACTTTGTTTAGGACATGACAATCATCAATTAAGATCTATTATAATGAGGCATTTCAGCACTAAATCTATAATATTATTATTTTGTACAATTTGGGTGTGATAAGAGGAAATTTAATTAAATTTGTATTATTATGATATTCATAAAAATATTTGAAGCATTTGAAAAGAAGTTAATATTTAACTCTACTTTTTATTTCTACTCATGAGTAATATTTTTGCTTTTCTCCTACACTCTATGCAAAAAATATAAAATAAAAACTAGTCTTTTTAACCATGCATCCGAGATGGAAATAATAATAATACGTTAAATATTTAATTTTGCATACTCTAACATGGGATATCCTCTTACTAGCTTATAATTCATTGAACAATAGTGGACTCGCTTTTACAATAATTAGAAAAATTATATGTACGAAATACTTATGCATTATACATAAGTATTTCATAAAACTACATTATGATGTATATTTTATTGTCTTATTTTGGCAACTAATGCGTATTTATGACTGTTAATGAACAATTTTGCGTAATTAAATTAGTTTTATATCAAACATCGAACATTTTACATCGAACATCGTTCAAAATTAAACATATCCTCAAAATCACACAAATAAATAAATTTCCATAAACACTTCGGATTTCCAAGTTAAGATGTTTTAAATAAAGTGATTTAATTAAGAGTGTTTCAGTAAAATGATCTGTAAAAGCTTAATACTTAATTTTAAATGTCTAATTTTAAATTAAAATAATGTTTTTATTTAAAGAGATTAAATTTTCAGCTTTATAAAGATTTATTTTTCTTATTAAACATGGAAAATTCAATAAATAAATAACTTAAAGGATTACCACTCTGATTTAAATTGAGAGTGATGTGTTACTATTTCAATCCCACATTTTCACTTTTTAATGGACTTCCAATTACTCTTATTTCAGAAATTTCTTCATGAAAAATAATTTTCAAATTCTGTTTATGTACAGCAATTTTATGCAATACCGAATATTTCAGTTTTCACATTGGAACTTCAATTCACATTTTGCATAAATGGCAAACAAATTGCTAAAAAAAGGGATTTTTCAGCACTGGAAAATTTTCTATTACATATAACATTTACGCTGAAAATTTATTGATTATAAAATGAATATATCAATTACTGATAATTATCGTGGATAAATTTCAAAAATCTATTTTCGAATGAAGATCATGCAAATATGTTTTTGGTCAAAAAAATATTTAAATCCTTGCATCGAGAAGGTGAAAAAACCATCTGGAAAAAATTAATTTCCAAAGGTTATTTTCTCAAAGAATTGTGGACTAAAGTCTATTTGATTTTCAAAGGGCGATATCATGAATGAAAATATCAATTATACTTACAATTAACATTATCGAGATATTTTTGTACTACATTTTCAGTATCAAATACAATTTTATACATTTTTAAATTACTAATCTTAAGATTTTGTTTAAAGTGGATTTAAAAAAAATTCTTGTATTTTTTATGTGGTTTTCCTTTATAGATAAGTATAATTTAAAAATTAAAGAATAAGTAAAATATAATTTACTTATTCTTTAATTTCGTTATAATTAATATTCATTCAATTCATTTATAACTGATTTTTAATATTCTTAACAACCCATTAGTGTTATATTATTTTGAGGAAAGAATCCTTTACTTCCAAAATCTTTTACCACGTTCAAGCTTATATAATAATGGGTAACAGACGAAAAAGTTGTCAAACAAAAGAAAAGACTTTCGACGCATTAACTGATTCTTTTAACTTTCCCCTTGAGAATAAACCACTTACCTATTCTCTTTTGAAACATTTCTGGTTAGAATTTCCTTTCTTTTTGACAATGTTGTATTTTGATCATTTTTATGATATTCATAAATGTTGTATTTTGATTTCTTGAAAATTTTATTTCTTTTTTTAGAATATACAGAGAGATAAATGAATTGATAAAACGTTTTCAAAAGTGATTTTATACATTGTTTTAAATTACTTTTAAGGTTTCTTTTTTTTTTTGTCTTCTTCCATTATAATCGAAAAAAGGGAACATTTTCAGACATCCACTAATTATTTTTAATTAGCTTAAATATAGTAATTTGGTGAAAATAAAATGATATAGTATTTTACTCATTATCTATTTTCTGCAACATCGTCGTTATATTGTTTCTGTTTATTTTTTATTTTAATTTCTTAAATTTTTTTTCATCAATTGCCATATCAAGTACGTAGACTAATATAATAAATATAATGCAATATTTTTAGCAAATTTGAAATAATTTCATTAATTAGATTATATTTATAAAAGTATTCAGTAAATTTAAACAATAAATATAAAATTTTAGAAATTGTCTGATGTTAAAATATTTTAGGTATCCCTAAATATTATCTTTCAGAAATAGAAGGAAGTACTATTAAAAATAAATGCATGTTTTATTGTTAAAATTATTTAATACACAATGAAATTATCAATCAGAATTTAATGGGATCAAATCATTAATTCAATCAATTTTCAGCTGTTATTTTTTACTTAATTAACATTGGCGTTATTTGTAAACTAATCATATTTTCTACCTATAGAAATTGTCCATTTCGTTTTCCTGAGTATCCTTGACCATTTGCATAAGGCCGTATTGCTTTCATAGATAATCTCCTTACTACGCTTTACAGTAAAATTAATTCCTGTTTATAAATTTATATTTTGTTTATTATATCTATCTACCTCTCAATGTATAAATAGTCATTTCAAATCTTGATATATGCGGCATTTTCTTTTTTTTTAATTTAATGTTACGTTTTGATGAAAGATTCAGAGAAATAATCTACGCTTGATGAAAACAAAATCGAGATTTGTGAAATAATTAAAGTAAAGTTTTATATATATTTGGAAAGACATTTTTTATTCGCCTTAACTCTTTAGTTTTTATGGATTAAAAAATTTATTCGTCATTTTTTATTCCATTAAATGATTTTTTTACCCCAGCATTCAAATGTACTGAAAAATTTCAATAACAGTTATTGTGCATGCCAATAATTTTTAGATTCAGTTTAAAAGAATATACTTTTCCCAAAAAATGATAGAAAGACAATCGATACAGCAAAGCTAAGGGATAAAAGAAACTTAATCTGAAAAATTATAGTAAGAACTATATGATTAATTCATAGATGTTGTTTGAGCAAATCATATAGTGTTTACATTATTAATATTTTAAATAGTTTA
>JAPMOR010116092.1:299-12799 GCA_026543865.1 Argiope aurantia
ATTGCATTATGTAAAAATCTATATGAGAAATATGACTCATTGATAATTGCATTATGTAAAAGTCTACATGAGAAATAGGGCTCATAATTCATTTATAAAATTCCTATTTTAAAAATTAATTGAAAAATACTGTTGCATTATGAAAAAGTCTATATGAGAAATATGACTCATCAATAATTGCATTATTTAAAAGTCTATATGAGAAATGTGACACATAATTGAATTGATTTACAAAATTATTATTTTATAAATGAATTGAAAAATACTATTGCATTATGTAAAAGTCTGTACGAGAAATATATATTCTTATTTTCTAAATGAATTGCATGAGCATTTGAAATATATAAAATTTTTTGAAATGACTTCTTCATAAATTTCTGATACACTTTTCAATTGGAATTTGATTTTTATATCATACAAAGCAAATGTTTTAAATTTAAAAGACTGGACGATTATACAACAGTTATTTCCAAACAACAACTGACTTTTCTCCAAATTTCAAAGATTTCATTTCTGAAAGCTTTTACTCGCTGCTATTGTATGATAAAATTATGCATTTCGAATGTTAATATATTTTGTCTCCTGCAGAAAGATGATAAGAAGAAAAATATTCATAAAGAGAAACATGGCGCAAAAAGCGATTCTATGATGCAGAAAATTAGCATTTATTTCTTTTAAAAACTTTTCTGCTCCAGAAAATTCGTGTTTCACGGAAGGAAGACTCCATCTTATGGAAAAGACTTGAAAAATTCAAGTGTATGTTTTGAAAACTATGGATATTTATGCAAAACAAAAATTATTTATACTTCGAAAGTCTTATAAATTTCAATGCAATCTTTCCAGTTGAGAAAAAAGAACGAGAATTATCCAAAGATGAAAAGGATTTTAAGTTTTCTTTTCCTCTATCGATTAAGTTTAACACATTCTTTCAACATAATGTTTTTGTCATGAAGAAATAGTTTTGTTCGTGCATACATAAAAAATAATAAACGCAAGTACTTTATTGAAAATAGTCCCAAACATAAATGATGAAAAATAAAAGTTAATATAAAAGATTTTCTATTATTTGAAAGGGCTATTGTTTTCTCACATTTCAAAAAACGAATAAATTGAAATAGTATGAATCTATATACGAATCTGGATCTTTAATTTTTTTTTTTAAAAAATGACTCCATAATTTTTAAATAACGCTCAAATTTAGGAATTTTCTATTTAAATTTTTATCCTATTGCATATATATGGAATAATTATATGTCCATAAGATAAAGTTTTATAACGAAATTGGTGTTCATATGTCGAAAAATAGTCACCATTATTTTACCATAAATTCTTGATATAGTAAAGAAATACAAATATATTTAAAATTAAAAGACCATTTCAATTCAAACCATCTAATAGTGTCAGAAACATCATGATATATATATTTATTAAAATTAATTAAAATTCAAACACGGGTGAAAAAAAATATTTTCTATTAATTTTCAGCACAAAGTTGTAAATAGAGCCACTATCCAAGTTAATTAAGTTGTATTATTCTAATTGAAATATTTACATTTATAATGCAAAATTCAAGAAACAATATGGAAATAAAATATAATTGAAAAGAAATTTATATAAAAAATCTGGAAGACGATAACATATTAACTTCATCGCAGACAGAGCAAATGTCCTTAGAATGTTCCAAATATGCAAAGTTTTGTCAAATGTCTCAATTAAACTTTGTGATTCTAGTGCGCTTGTCGTTTTATCAGATTTGCAACATTTTTTAACTGATGGCACATTTTTCACTTCTTCAAAATCTAGTTTTGCTTCTCTGTTCAAAACTTACGGTTTTGGCTCACTTTGTAACGAGATTGGTCTTTAAAATAATGTATTTTTTTCCCATTGGAGCATTTAGCCAGCAGTCGTAGATATTTTTTTGTCAATTTTTTATTGTTTTATTAATAACGCTTTTCTTTATAGTTTAGCAAATGAATAATATAATTGTTGATTGCAGGTAACTTATTCTTTAAAAATAACAAAGAAAAAGACGACACAGCTAAAACTCAACAATCACACATGCCTTAAAAATGTAAAAAGCAGATTCACAGTCTTCTACTAACGGCTCAAATAACTTTGACTGAAATTGCATTGAAAAGAGCTACAAGAATAGTCAAAGTCATTCGTCTTTAACACCCTGTAGTAAATAGATATAAAATGAATTTCTATACTAGTATATATTTCATATAAAAGCCCCCTCTGGAAATCTAAGCAAAATAAAGAATATAATCATTTAAAAAATCTTGTTATATTCGTGCGATAGTTTTCAAAATAAGATAAATATTCACCAAGTAAACAAATAAAAATCTGAAATTGGAATAAAAATTTTAAATTTAAATATACACATGAGTAACTTTTATTTAATTCTACTTCTTGTAAAAAAATTTTAAAAAATTACATTTCTGATGAATTTACCAGCTAAAATTTACTGTCACTAAAATTCTTATTTCGTTTTTACTAAAATTTTTACCTAAATGTTCATCAAAATATAAAAAAGTACTATTTTGTAAAAAAAAAAAAGAAAAATATTGAAATAACTTGCATCTAAAGAAACATGATCACAATTTTTGAACTTTCAGTCTTCTTAGATTATATATAATGTATATTTATATATCATTTATTTATATTCTTAGATAAAGCAACTGAAGCATTATTGAAGAATCATTAAAGGATCGTAACCTAAAATATTTTAATATTTTTTCAAGAAAATTCCAATAGAAAATTTTTAAATGAAAAATGAGGCTATTATTGAAGTTGTCTGCAATCAAAAACCGTTAAAAGTTGGGTCTTTTTTAAAGAAGACATAACTGTTTAATAGTTATAATATACAACCAATTTTTTTATATCAAACATACGCTAACATTTTAATCTTTTTAGCAGTTCAAAACCTAAGCACATTATACGAAAAATAATAAGAAATAAAATATAGTCAAAGTTAATTTAATTTTCAGATAGTTGGATAACGTTAAAGAAAATATATTATAGATAAAAATAATCTAAAGATTTTAAATAAGATAAAAAATAATAAACATTTTAAACATTTTCAATCAACCGCTTAGGAGGATTAATAAAATTTTTTGACGTCCTCTGTTGATTAAATGCTTAAGGCTTAAATCTAAATATATCATTAAGGCATTGAATACTAAAGCAAAAACATTTTTCTATTTATCCTCAGATATGACTCTCAGTTTTAAAAATGAATACTATTAGAAAAAGCGATTCTTTCACTTCATATCACTTATTTAAATCTTTCATTCAATATTTCAGATATGAATTATTAAAATAATATTTCAGATATTAAAAAAATATTCTAATATGTTCTTTACAAACTAATGCAATAAAAATTTAATTTATTCTTATTTTAAACGTAATTATTTATTCCCCTTAGTCAAGAACTGGCATGAATAACTATAGGCAACCCCTCAAAATTGCTTTCAATTATAAAGCAGTCACATTTTCAGAAATATATTCATAGTTTCCATCTTTCATTCCACATCCATAAATACTCTGGAATTCAGATGGAGGTAATAGCGAACTCAAGCATGGAAGTCGTCAAGAAATGTAACATTTTTTTTAAATGATTGCTTTCTGAAAGCATTTGAAGAAGTGTAACCTTTCTTTGTAATCAATGATCTCTCAGCGCAAATTTATGGTTTCCATTAAATTCTTATAATTTTGTTCGCCTCCTTTTTTTAGTTCACTTTAGTAACCGCTACTTAATTTTTTAAAAATGTTTTTTGATTGATTGTGCAGAAGTTTGAGCATGAAATTTTTGAAAGCGATCAGCTGTTCTGGTTCACATGGAACATATGAGTTCTCGGATACATGTTATTAAATAGATAAATAGATCGAGACGGGGGCTCGGTTTTGTACTTTTTTTTCCCTTATCAAAATTTTTAATTACAGAGATGGATCATTTTGTACTTTAACAGCTTGACAAATATCCCCCTTAAAGCTTTAAAACATTCATTGATTTTTTGCTGTAAAAATAGTTGAAGTAGTATGCTTTAGGCGTTATAAAATATTATGAAATTCGCATTAATGAGATTAGTCTGTTAAAAATTAAACATCGCGTGATATGTAAAACTTATTAAACTCATCTCTCAAAAAGATAATTTTGAAAATAAATGCTAAAAGGAAAACATTTTTTATATTAATATGTCAAAGATATTCGTCTCATAACTCGAAATATACTCATCATTTTTTATGATTTGGTATTATAGCTATTTGATGCTTGAGATGTCATTAAATGAGTAATTAGGATAAATTTTTTTCACCGATAATGCAGTTTCTGCATAATAAGTTAAAAGTGGATAAATAAGAATATAAATATTTAAAATTCAAATTTAAAAATTTGTGAACAATGAATACAAAAAGAATTACATTTCTCAAGACATAAATAACGTTGTCAATTTTGACACTACTTATGAGAGGTCTCTCGTATTTTTCACAGTTACTTTTTTGCATCCTTTTTTAGATATATCGATAAAATATAAGTTGTCATTTAGCTTAAAAAAATTTAAAAAAATATATAACATATATTTAAAATTCATTTTTTATATTTGTAAAACAGTTTTTACACTTTTAATTAACTTTACTTGTTTCATTTGTAAAAAGACTGTTACAAAGTTAGTGGCTGATTTTTCATTCACTTCTTCACGTGTTAGAATTTTCAATAACTTGTGCACTTGTATATTTATTCTCGATGACAATACAAAATTATAGCACACACACACACACACGCACACACACACCACAATCTTCAATTAATTGATTAATACAATTAACTGATTACAATAAAATTTTGATTCCATACGAGTAGTGCGATCTGGTGGTATATTTGAAAAAAAATTCTTTCAAGATTCTGTAATAGATTATTATAAACTGAAAAAGAAAAGTAGAAGATATTTTTTAATAAAAATTACTCATTTTATTAATAAAAGTATGTTTTTGAAGTTGATTTTATTAGTACTTTATTTTTTTCTGAAACATAAATTCTTTAGCTGATTAAATTTCATAGAAAAAAATTGCAAAAAATAACTGGTACATAAATAACCTCTCGCCTTACAGGAATTAGAACCAGATTAAAAAAAAAACACATTTTTGAAAAATAACGATATTTATTTTCAAAAAAGTGCTTGTTATATATTTTTTTAAAAATCCGATAAAAAAGAATGCCAAAATTTGCGTTTTTCTATTTTTTAAGTTTACAGTTCTTTTTTTGCCATAATCACTTCTGAATTGAGAAAAGTCTTTGTTAGGAAAGGTTTATTTTTTATTCTCTTTCTTTAATTGGATTTATTACTTCTCCTTATTCCTCAAACGATTTGATATCAATTTGAGTCAGATTACTATTTGCGTTCTAGATGTTAAGAGATCCGTATTTATTGGAGCTCCTGTGGAATATATAACCAACACCAGTTTAATTTGAAATTCGATGATATTTATTGCGATGCTATACAGTTACAATGTACATACAATGTTATGATGAAATATTTATTTCTTCAAATAAGTGATAAATAGATGAATGTAATTATTACATGTATAGAGATATTTATAATTTAATTGCTTATATTATTAGTCATACAAAATGAATAAATTATTCCTAATGGATTTTTCCTGTATAGGATTGACATTTTCTCACTCTATACTATAAAAAAAGCCAAAACATTCTATGTTTTTTTTTAAACGTTTTTTGTTTCCAGGTTTGTTTCAATGATTTGATAATTTGATATAATTCATTATAGAATATAATTCTACTTAAATACGGTAGTATTTATCTAATTTAAGCCTTTTATTGTTTTAAAATTATAAAATAAAAGTAAGCAGAACCACACATATTTTCAGTTATGTTCATTCACAAACCTTCATGTGAAATGACAATTACAAATGTTCGTGTGATCTTATTTAAGATTAAAAAGGAAATTAATCTCCAAATGCATAATATGTCAAATTAAAATAATAGATGCCAAATTATTCAGGAAACGACTTTATTATGCAACAAAAAATAACTCGTAATACACACAAAAAAATAAAAATATAAAAGTAATTCTAAGTAACACATAGACTTTTAAAAAACCCCACAAATATTAGTATTGATTTCCATTCTTTTATTGACTGCACAATTTTAAGTTAAGTAATCCCCTGGAAAATAGGAGCTGTGTGTCAAAAATCTTTCACAAAATCTCTTTAGTAGCAATAATAATGCCCGTTTTTGATGAATTTTATACTTTTATCTGTTGCTGTTCCCTGATTAAGTGTATGATGAATTTTTGTAGAATCTCACACATTTATCTGTTTTTATTCCTTGACTAAGTGTTTGATGAAATTTTGTAGAATCTCACACATTTATCTGTTGCTGTTCCTCGAATCAGTTTATTATTTTAAAACACACATTATTAATGGGAGATATTAAGTTTGTAAGATGACTTAGATGAGGATCCTTGCGGAATAAGACCTAATTATAGACCATAAGGTAAAAGGGTTAGGCTTAGGAAGCAATTAATTGTGGTTATTTGATCACCTAAATACTCAACATCAGAAGTCTAGAAAAGAAGCTCCCATTATTTATAATCCCATGAAAAATAGAGGATAGAACTGAATTTAATACGATGATAAATATAATTTCCAATATACCTTTTTTAAAGAATAAACTGCATTGGTTTAAATTATCTTTACCAAAAAATTTTAAGAATCATGTTTAAATTTTTAATTTATTTCACGAGTGTTGGAAGTCATTTTTTTTTGTAGGAAAATATAATATAATCTCATTGAAGGAAACATACAAATTATAATTCAAAACTTTCTTGTATATATATATTTATTTTAGTTCGGCATTATTTTTGAAATATATATTTTCGGCAATATCTTTAATTTTGATTTCCCTATATTTTATGTAGTTATACTTTTCTTAGATTTGTTAGTTTTAACCATTTCAACATATAGGATCTAGTTTTCAATTTAATGACGTCATCTTTCTAAAGTCTTTTATCTTATAAATTCTCTTATATTAAAGAAAATTTTAATTTTTCAACTTCAATTTCTTAATTTTAATTAATCTTTAATCTCTAATTTAATCTTAATTTTTTTTTTAAAAATTAATATCAAATTTTTTGTGTTACTTTTATCTGTTTATCTGCTATTATTGTGAACCATATTTCACATTTATATAAACTAACATAAGGTCCGTGTAAACAAACAGATTTTCGGATCATTTGGCATAAAAATAAAAGTGCAGCTGTTCCAATTCCTTCCACAGGACGTAGAGCACCTGTTGCAGCCTCTGTGCATTAGGATACTTGCCTGCGGGTATAATTTGCACTAGGCTCTTTTCCTTAGCCATTATGAGCAGCGGTTTGGTGTGTCAGTTTTAACCGTATACTCCAGGTCATATTAGGGATTTGCTTAATCTAATTTTTCTTCCTGACAGGAAAAATCATTCGCCCATAAAATAGATTTGTTAAAGACTTGGTATTCAGGTCACCCGGTAACTATTGCTAATGAGGCTAATGTACTCTCATTTCTTCATTTTATCTAATACTATAAGAAATCCTATTTTCTAAATGAACTTGTCAGTAAAATGCAACTGTTTGGAAATGATGTTTTCCTTTGCATTTTTCTAAGATGGAACAATTATATATTGCACCTGAATTCTTCATCGCATTGCTAAGATTTTGATACAATGCTTGCATCCTAAAGTGGTGAGTGGGCGTTATTTTCAAGGTGCTCTAATATTCTGTTTGTGTTCACCTCTGCTGTCATCGCTTTGCATTGATTTTGATGGCTTGCATGCGAAAATGGAGAGCTTTGTTTGCAAAGTGCTCCAGTAACCCATTTGTTGTCACTCCTACTGATCATCACCTTGTTATGATTTTACATGCAAAGACGAGAACGAACTTTTTTTTTCAAGGTGCTCCGGTATCCAAACGAATTTAATGGATAGAATCAAATTGACATTAATAAATAATAAATGAATGTAATAATCGAGAATTAAAATACGCCAAAGATTTTGAAGTGACTTTAACATTCTGAATAATCATGCAAAATGGATGATGAAGACTCTTAATGCATCATTAATAAACGAATTTGATTAGTAATTGAAACATCAAAGTGCGCAAAAAGATCTTAAAATGTATCTTATATCGTTTGAGAGAGAGAGTATAATTAAAACATTTAAAACAATTTTTTCCCTTCAAAAAAATTGCAAAAAAAAGAGATTTAAACTTTGCTTTATTATTTAAGAACCCAAGAAATACATAAAAACATGAATGATCTTACACCAAACAACTGCTGTTGCATTTAGAAACAAAGTTCAATTCCCAGGATAAAGAACCATGGAATATATTACCAAAAGTACTCTATCTCTCGGCACCAAAGAAGACGCAGGCCTAATCACCCCCCCCCCTACCGGAATCTCTCTTTTCAAACTTTTCTTGCCGAGTGCATCCTTGTCCTTCCGTCGGAATGAATCCATATTTTAAGTAGCATCGGTTGACTGAAAATCCTTTCGGACGGTCCTAATAGCCGAGCCTTATTACTTCACTTCCAGAGTTATGAGAAAACGGTCCCTCGAGTCACGACTTTATGGGGCTTTCAGGCCGTACTTTATGGAAGCGTTGCCTCGTAAACACAACTTCTGCAGCATTTTTATGAATATTGATTGGCTACCTTCTCTTACACTGTGCTTGCCTTTGTTTTGATGGAGCGAGGATGTTTTATGCTTATTAAATTGTCTCGATTTGGGACGGTTGAGGGCCATAAGGGATTCAGAATTTCGAAGCGCCCCTTATCCTGCCTTTGTTCTATTTTCGAAGGCTTTGTTGTTAAATCTCTTCTTTATGTTGCTTAGGTATAATGTATACATTATTTAAAGGCAATGTAACATATCACGTAAGAAGTAACAATTAACAGACATTATTAGAGACAACTACAGCAATATGAAAGAAAGACAAAATATTAATATTACGTATTCATAAACTACCTTTTGCTTTACGTGTGCCTGAATCAGTTATTATATCTATATAACTGGAATTCTAATTTCAGGAAACATTTTTCATTTTCATTGCTAATAAGCCTCGTGTCCTCATTTTTTAAAGTAGTTTCTTGTTTTGTTTAAGAGAAATACACAGACGAAAGCCTCGATACGTACAAAGCGCCCGTTTAGACTTTACATTAAAATTAATTATATAAAAATGTCATTAAATATACAGAATTTCAAGTCCATTCTCAGCGATAACACGTTCTTAACCAATACTCATTACACGTACAGGAAAATTTAATAGTCAGTAAAAATGCATTTAATTGAAAAATAAACTATTATAATGATATCCTTTACACACTATTTTAAAAGTCTGTAAAGGATCTCATACATAAATTTTAACGTGCTAGAACTGTTATATTTGAAGATAATATAGCACTCTCAAGAATTAATTATTTACTGTAAAGATTGCATCGCACGATGATAATAGTAGTTTGTAATTCCAAACTTGAATTAGCAATCAGTTGACGTCCATTATAAACTTTATTCCTCTAGCGTATCGTGAGAATTATCTTACGTATTCACTCAGTTATAATTCTTCTAGTAACTTTTAAAACTCCGCAGTAACTATACATATATGGCAGTTCATTTGCACCAACTAAAACAACTATAATAATGGTGTTATTAAAGATGCTACATAAGATTTAAATCAGAAGAAGACCGAAGAAATTTTCAGCAACTAGAAAGTGAGAATAAAGTTTAAATACAGAATTCACAGCTTAAGTAATTTTACTTGCATAGCGTTCATAGGAATTCCAAATTTGTGCGAATATTTAGCATGAATATTCATTAATTAAAGATAACTTCTTTTTCTTCTGTTTTAAAAAGCAAATTATCATTAAGAATATAATTTTTTTTGTGCTAACGTGCATTAGTGCGATTTTCAAAGCATTACATTATTTAAGTGATTAGAAGTTAAATGAAGTGGTTTCTAAAATGGAGTTTTTCTGTAAAATTTTTACACTGTTTTCTATTAAAATCATGCTCTGATTTAAACAATAACATTTGCTTCATTCATCCATAAGTTTAAGATAAAATAATGATAATTATTAATTCCTTAATTCATTAGTTGCCATGTTTATTCTGATTGTTTATTTTTCATTTGATTTTTTATCATTGTACAATATCGCGAAACTTAATTAAAAACAAATCTACAATCATAAAGTAATCAGTACCTGCGACCACTTTTTTCATAGTCTACCATTGTTTTTCTTATTTCTAAAAAACGCCACTAATTCAAATAATATGAAATACATTAAAAATAACTTTTGATGGATTATTTATTACGCAAATATTTACCACTTTATAATTATTTCAAATTACATTTGAAAGGTATACACACTTTTTGCAAATCACAGCAACGATATTTCATAAAAGAATGTGCCCAAAACAGGGAAAGTGGTGAAAGCAAGAAGGGACCTTCAGAGAATTCGTTTCCTTTCATATTCGATTATTCGAGAACTTATAAATCTTTGTATATTCATGCAAGAAATCGATCTGATGATTTCCCTCTTTTCCAGGTGAGCTGCAAAGAGGATTTCAATTTCGTGGCAGACGGCGATCCATTTCTGGACATCGATTTCGATTCCAAGAAGAAGGATCCCAAACCCCCGCACCTTGAGAACGGTAGGAATGCTTTCTCTAACAATAGATGGATTATTTCCCGAATTGAAATCGGAAGATTCTAGACGTATTTATTAGCCTTCGGGGTTTCCAGTGGCTTCGTGACGTCAAACTTGTGAAGGAATTCTAAGTCGTGAACAATGCTTTAAATCTCAAAGTGATGATGGCTGCTCAATTCTAAAATACAGGTCATCATTCAGTAAATAGAAAAACCGATATAGCAATAAATAACGAAAATGCAGAATAATTTCAATGTTTTTTCTCCTATTTTTATAGTACAAGGAGAGAAGAAGAGCTTAAACAATTGATGAATAAATATTTATAATTAGTTTTATTTAATGTTTACAATTTTATCATGCATATATTCCCTGACAATATTTACTATACACAAGATGATTTTAACCGAACTCTGTCGATATATGATCTACTAGTAGCAGAATAAATTTTAAAAAGCGGTTCATACATGGTGGGTTTACGAAAATGATGGGATAAAGCAATAATATATTGCCCACAGTTACTTTAATAATAAAAGTTTTTAACACAGAAATATAATTCTCACAGAAAAAAAACTATAAAATGGAATTAAAATAGTACTTAAAAATTAAAAAATTGCGGCGTTGCTTATGAAAAGAAAAAAAAATAAAAGACAAAAAAAAACAATTATAAATTAAGAATTTTTACGGGTTTTCGATGCATCCATCCTGGCATGAGATGACAATTTGAAGGTATAGAGTGCTACAGCATATAATATATAAAGAGTAATCTGTTGAATTTCGGATTGGATAGCAATGTTCAAATCAAATACAGTTCGCGGATTTGATACAGTAACCTCAGATTTAGTGAATTTCCGAAACTAGGATGCCACTCACTTAAATGACATCGTGAGATTTTTGTGATCATGGGAACATGAAATGACAGAAGATAATTCCATTCAATGTTGCATTAACAATTGTTTAACAGAAGACTCTACATGCAAAGTAGCACTAGTTTGCGTCCGCAAGATGTCAGATTTAGTATTTCGAATACTTTTCCAAGATCTTTTCAACTGACAATAAATTCTTCATCACTGCTTGCTATTCATTTTCATAATGGAATTGTCGAAATTTTGAGCCTTTGTTTCCAGCTCCATGTACTAAAAGAAGATGATCTATGTTTGTTATGACAACCATTTAATCATAATTAGCTTCATTTAATAGATCGAAATATTTATCATCTTTCAATGAAAAACTGACAAAGATTACAGGAGTTATCTCTCAAAAATTTCTTAATCAAAGTATTACTCTCTGGTGTAAAATTGAGGACCTAGAACAAGGGTCGGAAAAGCATGAGTATTCATATTATTATTATCAGTGTCTGGCACATGAGCGCTTTTTTCTTCTTAATATTGTGAAAAAAGGCAACTATATATTTGAATGGAATTTCTTTAACTGACCTTATCCCAAGTCTGTCATATAACTATAAGATCTCTACCAAACTTCGCTTTTATAAAATATATGCGTTTCTTAGTTATTGCGTTAACATGCATGCGGAAGTACAGTCCGACAGATGGTCAATCCCTCCCTTAACAAATTTGGTTCAAAATTTGGTGTGGAAGTACTCTTTAGATAGGAAAACCCTGTTCCAAATTTTATTCGAAAAGGGTTTTTTGTATTTTTTAATTATTGTGCTCCTTCACAAGCAAACGGATCGACAGATACACAAATAGATAGATGTATTTCACTCAAAATTTAAAAGAAATCTACAAATTTGGTATTAGCACCATATATTAAAGTTCGTCTTTTTTTATTACAATACTTTCTCT
>JAPMOR010116092.1:30033-62677 GCA_026543865.1 Argiope aurantia
AGAGTCTTTAGTTTCAGAATTTGTTACTTCAAGTGAGGCAATAAATCAAGTGAGTCTCGTTGTATGTTATGATAAATAACTGGTGATAGTAGAAAGCCACCCATTGCTTATTTAATAAAAGCAGTGGCAGAAAAGGTCAGTATTCCAGGCTTATAAAAAATTTCATTGCTCTATTTCATCATAATTTCAAACTTATAAATACTTTCTTCAGGATATCATGAATATTTAGTATCATAAGTGATATAATTTAAATTACATAACACCGATCATCCAATCAGCTGATCACTAAAATTATAGAACAGCGAATAATATTGTACAATTAGAACATAGATTACTTGACAGTTTACTTTTAATGGCATTTTGATTTCAGGGAATTTAACAAAATTAGGAAGTTTCAAGCACACAATAAATAGAACAAAATAAATCTATTAAAATAACACAGCTATAATACCTATTAGAATTAGAAATTAAAAAAAACTTTGCTGAAGTATTATGAATATCAAATCATATATAGGAAATTAAATTAAAAATCCACATTTCTGTCGAATAAGATACTCGGTAAAGACGACTAGTATTATAATAAAAATAAAGATTAGATATGTAAAATGATTCATTGGCACATTTTGTTATTCAAATGGAAAAGAAAAACTTTTCTTTTTTCTCTTTTAAGAAGGAATGAAGGAAAAATTCGAATCTGTAGAAATATAATTGAGTAAGAATTTTTAAATTAAATTGAATTGAAGAATTGATTTAAATAGGAAAATAGTCAAAGGGAAGAAAGAATTATTTATATTAATCTGTCACCAGACATTGTATGAAGAATTCAAAAGTCATATTTCATTGGAGTAAATAGTTTCTTTAAATTTTGAATCAAAAACTTTCAAAAATACTTATCTAAATATTTAAATTCTATTTACCTTCATTTACCTCGAAGCTGCTATATATTAATTGTATATCAGTACAACTATATCTATTCAAAATTTAGAATAGCCAAAACTTTTATTTCTACATATCTATTTTTAAAAAACGATTTTATTTATTTTAATTCCATGAAATACCTATAAATGAGCGATTTTTTTTCTGTATTAGTGAATGCAAATATAATCCTATTCTTTTTTAAATCTTTCTGTGAGGGAGGAATGAAATGAATTATATTTCTGATTCATGTTATTAGTATAATATTTCAAGCACACTGAGCTGATTTATCTTCAGAAATTATGAAAATATTCATTTTGAATTCAAATTATATTACATAATATAATTTGAAGGGAATCATTTTCCTAATATAATCTGAAGACACAAACAAATTTTGTCGGCATGCGTTTTTGTACAATTATTAATTATTAATAACCGAAAAAGTGCAAAATATCATTTGGAAATGTTGTTATAATTCTTCAAGCTCTAATTTATTTGCTCTAAATATTTTTAATGTATCATTTTTAAAATGTTGCTAATAATTGGGTAGAATAACTAAAAATATGCTTTTTAGTGGAATAAATATCCAACCCCTAAGTCAAGCTTTATATTATCAGAAGTAATTGCTGATACAAAGAATATAGAAATCTGTACTCGATAGTAAATTAATTTCTTGTTAAAATGAAAATAAGTTTTTGAAACTTATTTTTCCATCAAATTTCATATTTATTTATGATATATTGTGAATTATGGCTTATTGAATTAATGAAAAATTATATGCTGTGATTTAATGAATGAAGAAAAATTTTATTGTTCTTCCAGCTATGATTTATAAATTTATCAAAATTTTTATTAAATCAGAAATTCTTTTAAGTGTTAATTGATAAGATAACTGACAATAGATAATTGTCAATTATCTAATATAATTGACAATAGGAAAGTAAAGATAATTGACAATAGGAAATCTAAAGATAATTGACAATAGGAAAGTTGTTCTGTTATTTATTTTGTTCTGTCATGTAGATACCACTTTACAGTAATGTATTAATATTTTATTATTTTGTTAAAGTTTATTTTCTAAATAAAGTTTATTATTTAGAAAATAAACATTAATAACAGTATCATGATTTTTATAAGAACATATATTGTTCTATATTTTAGTGACCCAAACAACGCCTTTAACTATAGAAATGAATTAAAAACTAATATTGTTTGCTCAGTTTAAAGTAAGTAAGCAGAAAAGAATAAGTTTAAAAAATTCTTTTTTGTGAAATTTTATCTTACATAGACTTTTTAAACTATATATACTAATTCCCAGGTCAGTATTTTCATTGAGTTATCAATGAAATTTTTCACATAATTTAATTTGAAAATATTTGCTTAAGCATTCAATTTTTAAACTATATTTTTGTGCCTCTTTTATATTTTATATTTTTATATTTTATGCCATTAATATACCATCATTTTATAAAAATGCCAAAAAATATTTTTTTTGTGCAGTAAATGCGCCATTGAGGAATAATCGACTAAAATTGAATAATAAAAATTCGAACTGTGACAAAAATTCAACGATTATTTTTCATTAATTAACTGTTGCTTCGATTGTTTTCACATCATTGATTTTCTTTCGCTCACACTATCCTTAACAAATGTTATCTCCGATTATCTTTTGTATATTCTTTTAAGAATCTTATCCTTTAAAAAAATGCTAATTGCTATAAAATCAGATATGCACGCATTTATTGGCATTCGAATTTTACGATAGAAATAATAGGAAGAAATTACATTGTATCGATTGAAAAAAAAAAAAACGACATCTCATAAAATAAAATCATTGCCATAAAAAAAATTGAGAAATAAAAAAATAATTAATTGAAACTCTAATATTTACAATACATACAAAAGCTAATAAATATTCAAAATTGTTATTAAGCTAGATTTTTTTTTCTAGGCTTTGGCAAATTTATTTGTGAGTAAAAGAAAAATATTATGTTATAACACTAAACCACGCGATCATCCCTTTTCATTTTCTTATATATGTTCTCAAAAAGAAAGTATTGTAATTGTCAAATAATTCGGAGATTTTGTCGAATTTTCCCGCTTTTTTACTTCCGAAAAACACATTTTTGGAACTAGGCCTCTCTATATGTGAATACGATAGTTCAAAAATGCTCTGAGTGAGCCGGATGAAACTTGGCAAGTGAATTTTACACCTCATTTACGGATTTTTGCCAAATTTTGAAAGTCTCTCAGAGGAAGTCTGTCTGTCTAGCTGTACTTAAACAAAAGGGCAAAATAACTACCAACTAGATTAATAACATTTGTGGCACAAATTTAACATCCTAAAGGATTACCAGTCTGTCAACCTATTCTCTGAATACATATTGCCGCATTGAAGAAAGGCAGTCGAATCTCCATGGCCGAATGGTCATGGCGCTGGTCTCATGCTCAAGAGACCTGGGTTCGAATCCCGCTAGAGACAATGCTATTAATAGTATATGTAAATACTTAATCCCTTGATTTTATGTTTTCCTTTATTTCATGTTCCAGAAGATTCTGGACATTTCTTTAGTTTGCCAGACAAGTGTTCTGGACTTTTCTTACTGTCTCCAGAAGAGTATTCTGGAACTTTCTCTGCTTCTATAAAAGCAGAAGATTTGTCAGTTACTGTGTTCTCAGTTCTGAGTTCTGTTAATAGATTGGTTTAGCTCTACCTCGTGTGTGTCATTGAGTTCTATACTATAGTTCTACTTGACAATATAAACACGATAATTAAAAAACTTGAGTAAATGAAATTTTGTTCACAGTTTTAGCATTTAAAATGATCTTAGTTAAATTTGGAATGAAATTCGTCGAAGGGTTTTGTCGGTAAGTAAAAAAGGCCTAAAAATATATATTCAGTACTTTGGTACTTGTATCTTAACTAGATCTCAGCGATTAATCCATATTGTTTGCTGATGACATATGATTAATAGTGCAAAAATAAATTTATTACAGTTCACGCGAGAAAGTTTCTAGATCACCCCAGCCCTCTTCATAAAGTACTTCAATTACTGTTATGCTTATAAAACGAACATTAGTTATATTTCTTATTTATTGAGTGATACCGAATAAAATAATTTTTTTTTCTATAAACCTTAGAAAGCCAGTTACTCCAGATACGAAGCTTGTCCGGAAGAAAAGATAGAAAAAGCGAAGAATAAGGCAGTTAGAAAGCACTTTATTGTTTCCCTTTGATTGCATTTCTAGGACTTTTCGTTCCTAATATTTGAAAACCCTCGCATTCCGCGTAACAACAAATCAACCGGAATTCTTTTTAAGGTCAGAGGAAAGCCTTTTCCCGTAGAGACGGAAGAGAATTGTTCTTGGAGAATAATGCCGGGGCTCTTCTATTCACCTATCGATAGTCTATAACTGAATCGATGCTTCCCAATCGATAATCCGATATTTGCCCTCTTTCATTTCTCCCATCTGCACCCAGTAGGAAATGATGCGGTCGCCATTAATCATTTTTGACGCATGTAGGCTGTTCTTGAAGACCCTTTCGTCCACCCTTTCCGCAGACTATCCTGTCCCTTCAACTTAGAAATGTATTTTTGACGACAGGGTGAAGCAATAAAAGATGGAGGCAGGCATACTTACAACTTTAAATAACCATACTAATTCACATTTACGCATATTTAAAAGCCTCCTCGCAAATGAAACGAAGTATTTTTCCATGTAAAATGAACGTTATCATCTTTAACTGCTTACCGCTTGTTCTAAAATATAGATTTAACACAAAACTGTACTGAAGTTACAGCAAAAGTATATTTGTAATTCGTTGAGCGAATTCTTTACCGTGCTTATTCGTAAATGAAGGCAGTATTCCGAGCAATATTTATGAATATGCATAGAGATCGTGTCCACTGATGCGTTGTGCAGAGTCCAGATTACTTGTCGTTCCGCTTCAATAATTCCTCCGGCACAGCTGCAATTGATTTCTCAGAATTTCTCGCGCATATAACGTAACTGTCTCGAATGAACTTCTTAATATAACGAAATTCTTCAATAAGTATAAAAATGGCCGCATTTTAATTTTCATAAAAGTTTATTAGTTATTAAAGATCCAATGACGAACTGTTTTAATCTCCATTTAGATGTAACGTCATTATATATATTCAAATATATTTGCATTGAAGCAAATAGTTGTTCATATACAGCATTTTGATAGTACAATGATTTCGTTTAAATAAATTTGGAGCAACGAATACCACAAATTTCTGTTGAGTAATTAGAGTGACTTTTACGTCACCTTATATAAGAGAGCAATTTATGCAAAGTCACTCAAAACATGCTGTCATGTTTTCAAGAAGCATACTTTCGAGGAAAAAGAGAATAAAACGAAACTACTTATTCATACTATATATATATATGAAAAAACTTGCAGTCTTGAATTTAAAAATATTTTACTGAAGAAATCAAAATAATTTTACAGAAATCCTAGTATGTTTTTCAAAATAATGGAAGCTTCATTTGCGATCCTATAATATATTTTTAGTAAATCCAATAGGATATTAAGAATATGGAGCACCTAAAATTACGCTTCCACTGATGAAAGCGAAATGTTAAAAAGAGATAATCAGAAATGCACTCGCAGTTTTAATAGATTAAGAAAGGAGGAAGGAGGAACGTGAGGTTCAGGAAAAGTGAAGAACTGCGCCATTCATTATCTCAAGACAATAGGCTTTTAATTAAGAAGTGTCCTTCTATTGAAGATTTCCTGGCATGAAAAAATTATTATTACGTTTATTAACTTTGTTCATTGACGAAAATACTGTAATTTGGAAAATATTCGTCTTATGATGTTGCCAAATTTAGTCTGAACAAAAGATGAGAAAGGACTGAAAATGTGCCAGATTACAAGTATATTAACAACAAGTGTTGTTCTTGTCACTCCACCATGATTCAAAATGGCAGAAATTGATTTGGCTTCAAAACTTTAAAACTTTGAAATTATTTAAGCGACTTGTATAAAACTATAGTAAATTTATCAATGCTTCTAAACTGCCAATCCTTATTTCCCTTGTAATACCACAATGCATTTATAAAAATTATACACAAATCACTTTAAGACATTTTTTAAAATAAATTCTCTAAAATAAGAGATGCCTGGCTTGCTTACGTTACTTGTACAATCTTTTCATTTCATTTCATTTTTTTCTCTGAACCAAAACAAGCGAAGAACAATATTCGTTTTCATCTTCCAAAGTCAACAAGAAAGTTATTTCCATGATTTCTAGACAGATTTGCTTTGTTGATCGGACGACTCAAATGCGCTACGACATCCAAATGCATTCGTCGAATCCCACAGTAGAATCACGCGCGCATAAATAACTGTTGCTATGGCAACAACCGTTTCATGTATTCTGTGTACTTGTATGTCTGTGCTAAGTTCAAGAAAGGTCAGATTTATTATTTTTATAGATCTGTTTATAACCCAGAAAAGTTTTTCTGCAAATATTGGAATTTAATCCTCCAGCTGAAGTCAATGTATTTTTTGCACCACTTCACGATATCAGTGGGGTGGCGTGTTTCTATTATAGCGCTGTATATAAATCAAAGTTTTCTTCATTTCTAAAGTACTTGACAGTCGCGTTTTGAATTGAAAAAGTTATTTGCTAATGTTTCCAATTGAATACAAAACATTATATATTATTATAAGATATATTATTATTCAAGCCATTTCTGTTGTCAACATCCCTTTTCGCAATTTATACAAAACATATAACTATAAATAAGGTATTAGTGGTATATGCCTTTTCATTGACTTCTGATAAAAAAGTATTCTGTTTAAGTTAAAATATAATTTTAGTTTAAGCAACGTACTTAGTTATCTTTAAAATATATTAATTGTTCAAAGTTTAACTTGAAGTACATTTAATTTAACTTGTCAAACAAATAAATTCAGACTAAACGTGATAGGAACTCAAGAGAGAAACCTCTGCAACGAGCTATTTTCGTGATATATATCACTGACTGAACAAAAGATTAAATGAGTGGTGATGGTAGGGAGGGTTGAATGGCCTAAAGTTTCACGCTGGTTCAAGAGCAACAATTTATTTTAATTAATGATAAAGAAAAAAGTTTTATTAAAATGTTTTATTTGTAGTATCCTTTACATCAGCTACTTTCTGTAATTTATCGAGTAGCATATTCTTTCCAGTAAAATGAATATGAAATTTCGTCATGAAGGAAATAATATTTGTTAAATTCCGATAATATTCCTAATTTGCTGAATGCAGTTTGAATATATGATGATATTTGTAATTATATATGAAAGTTCAAGTATTCGGAAAGTAAATTCCGTTTCGTCATTCCCCAGCCCTATTCACCATACTGATGAACAGGGCTATTCCACTAGTCTTCCTTCGATTCCTGCCTTTTCACTGACACAATTTCGCTCTGTGATTCGTTTTTAGTTAGTGGGGAATGACTAGATAGCTGAAAAAATCGCCAACTTAACTTTTCCAGCTAAAAATCGCCAAATTACTGATATATATAATATCTATGGTCAAAGTAGAATGACAAATAGTATGGTGGGAAAGTGGGCTAGAAAACAGAATGAATAACAGGAGAAATTTCCTTAAATACATATTTAATAAGGCAAGTTGTTGAAAAACTTCCAAAAACAGGCACTTTACAATTTCAACATTATCTGATAAATCTCCTAAAATTTTAGAATTGCTGTGCAAAAAAAAAAAAAAAAAAAAAAAAAAAAAAACTGTTTCCTACCACCTAGTTTAGCGCAGGTTGTGTTCCTACTGTGTAACCAAAATGCTTACGGTTGTCCACAAAACCAAGATAGCACTAGTTTTTTCTCGATATAGATAGTATAAATTTCCACCCGATATAGTTGCGAGGAAGAGGTGCTTAAACCAAGCAATGGAAACAAGTCAGTCCTTTAACAATGCGATCGAAACAGCAATTTATGAAGGCACGATACACAGAGTCTCTCCAAAAGAAAAATTCTCAAAACTCATATTGAACCCATAAAGTAACGTGCAGCGCCTTTTGGAATGTAAAAGGGATTCTGCATTTTATATTTCTTCCTAGAGAAGTAATTAACAATTATCTTTGAAAATTACGGCTTTGAAATCCACGACGATACAAAATAATAATAATAATAATAACTGCAAACATATGATTGTCATCACTTATATGAACTTTCTTTGAAGAAGTTATAGGTAAGTTAGCGGCTTGCAACTTCACATGCCTTAAAATGGATGGCAATTAAGTAGGAAAATTGTTCAAAAAACATTGTTCCATGTAAAGTAAATTAAATAAATATCTTAATAATAATCTTCGTAAATAAAATATCTTTGGAAAAAATCTTGCCTTTTTTGTGCAAAACGGAATTTAATTTCTTATATGTCTCGCGTGAATCATTTTAAGTCTGCTTTTTAAGATTAGCCAACTTTTTATTAATATTTTTATGCTTTCCTTTAGTGTTTTGCTCTTTACAATTTAGATGTACTGCAAAATGTTAGATCTACATGCAATAAGTCGTAACTTTGATGTGCATTACATTATTTAAAAATATGTTCTCATTGAAATCTGCAGCTCTTACTGCGAAAATGTTCTCCCAAACTCCGAAGTTCGCGTGCTTTTAGTTGAACTCTTGAGAATCAAACCAAAAATGAGTAGGAAACAAATTTAAAGTTGTACATTCCGAAAGTGGAATGACAAATAGATGTTTTTAATGCCAGATTTATTATGTCTTTGAAGAGATTTGCTTCAGAGAGAGAGAGAGAGAGATCATTAGTCTTTTACAAATGACTGGTTTGGGAAAAATCAATTCTCCGAAAGTTTAAGTTCGATCCATAGGGCACTTAAGTAATGGTTTGAATTTTGTTAGTACAATCTGTTTTTCGTTAGTTTTAAAATAGATTTCAATGAGCAGGCGTATTCTTCGGGAAAACTTACCACAGAAGAATAAGTTTGGGTTTGTACCGTATTGATTTCACATGGAAGTAGGACGAAAAACAATTGGATTTTCGTTTTTTTATATCTGAAAAGGATTACAACAAAATATCACATGATGTAAACTATAATATAATTTGTAATGAGCCGTAAAATAAAGTAATAAATTTAAAACAAACAATAAAGAATGAACATCGATTTAAAATAAATGTTCATTTAAAATAAACGAATTTTCAAAATCTAATTAGGATATGCGTTGGTTTTATATATTTACATCAGTTTCATATCTGTACAAAAGGATGTACTAGTTTTATGTTTAATCTACTTTTACATGAGACCCTATAATTGAGTTATATTAAAATCTCGTTCGGAAGCTGCGTTATGGCATATTTTATATTAGGAACTAATTTTTTATTATTATCAAAATTTCTAACACATTTTTAGAAATAATTCCTTTTATCATTCTAATTTTACAATTCACAATTCTTTCTCCGTGAAAGATAAATTTCTAGTTCATGATTAAATTTCATAGCAGATCGGTTACAATAATTGCTTTGATTAACTTATCTAAAGCAAACGTTTTTCTAATGGTGTGGCTACTAGGAATATCGGCACAGATATTAAACGTCATCAGATGAATTTAGTATCATAATATTTAAATTTGGAGGATGCTTTAATGAATACTTTATTATAAGTAATCTAAGCTCATAAAATTTTCTATATTAAACTTTAATTATTAAAATATTTTTTTTAAAGTATTAGCTTTTTGGGAGTACTTAATGCATTACAATAAGAAACACTGAATGCATTATGTCGTACTATTATGCAAGATGGTTATATTTAAATTTACGATTTTACAGTAATGCAATCTGGAATTTCATTCGATTACGATGGCAGTATTTTGAATTATTTTCCTTATAGTGAAAAAGAATCTTAAAGTATGAACAACATGTTGAACATTTCTTTGTCAAAGATCGTAAACGTTTGTTTGAAGGATTTTTTTTTCATAATTTTGTCAATAATGTTGACACTCATCACAAATACTATTATTTCTTAGAATAATGTCATTATTTTCTCCCTGGCAGGCTATTGTTTTCCTTCGATTGGCAAAATGTTCATGTTTGGCGAATTCTTAAGAGGCGTTTCTTTTTCTCACAGTGATAATTATCAGCATTTTTTCTCCTTCATCAAACAAAATTCCATTGTTTCATACACATTTAGGTGAATTTGAACACTAGTTCTAAATTAACAGTCTTTTATAATCATGAATTTAATTATATTCATTCTGCATATTGTAGAAATTCTGGACTGGTTCAGACTTGTTCCAATCTTTTGAGTTATTGTCGAAGAATTTCTCCTTGTTTTTAAACCACGTTGTTTTTTTGTGAAGGCTTTGCATGACGGCTGCGAATTATATAAAATAACCGGATCCCAATAAACTTTGATGGCATTTTTTAATATATTTAGTTTTGTATGACAAAAAAATTGTTTGGCTCACTTCCCACAGCTTGAAATGGCTTTTCTTACATTCCGCGGCTTCCTAGAATATGCTTTAGTAACTCCTCGTCGCTTTCTGCAGAATCATTAGTGCTTTATATAAAATATATGATTTAAAAATGCTTTACTTTATCGACTATTTAGACATTAAATCAATGCAAATAAGTTGTGATTATTTCTACTCTTCCAGCGGTGAAAGGAAAGAGAAAATATGGAATTCTCTCAAAAATCAGACTTCTGCAGTACACTGCTCTATATGTGCTGGATACATATATTATTCTATATACGCTTTTCTTATAATATAATTCCCGACAGCAAATTTTGTTATTAAAATAATAATTCTATCGGAAAACTGTACAGTTAAAAAAGCAGAACAAAGGTAAAAGATCTGTTTTGAAATATGACAAATAGTATTTTACAGAATAAGTATTTTTTGTAGTAATAGAATAATTATAGTTTTAAAGATTTATTAATACTCTTATAAATATTGAATAATAACATATGCTTCCTTCAGATCGAAATATAAATGCACTGATTGCTAAAATTCGTACTATTTCATATTTGAACGCTCTCTATCTCTTATATATCTCTCTAGCTATTTTTGACTGCTAAGAAAGCATATATGCGTCTTGCGCCAGTTATTAGTTCAGATACCAGCTATTGCTACTGCAGGATGCTCTCTTGAAGCGTCCTATCTTAGAACAATTAACAGTCAAAGTGTTAAAGAACTTTCCTATTGCATTTAATTCATGTTACATAGTTTGCAATGGCCTTTTTATTCCACCTTATATTTCATAGAGAAAAGGTTTAAGATAACATATGATTAAATGTCTGATTTCTGATTCTATCTTTCATAAATTTCTGTGCGACAACGTCTCATGGATTGACACTAACTAGCGTGGGACATATCCTCGTTTTGATGAATGTCCGTAGCTGAGAATTTTCACAAAGAAAATATGTCTTTTGCTTCTTGTCAGAAAGATGATAAAATTCTATCATATATCCGACAAAATGTCTACTATAAAACACAAGATTATATAATTACTGAATTTAAGCCAGGAGCCACTTTTGTTACCAAAAGCCAATACCTTCAAGTCATTTTAATGATATATTCAATGTTTAGTATGTTCATTGTTAGTATGTGAGTGCAATCATATTTGCTAAACAAATGTATGCCCTTTTTGGATTTCTAAATTTTTAAAATACTCGAATCTAACAAGATATTCAAATTGATACATTGTTATATGTAGTGATTTAAATTAAAATCAACAAACTTTTAAGTAAGTAAAAAAATACGTTAGTATTTTAATAACTTAATGCATTAGTATTAATAACTAAAAATGCATTAGTTATATTAAAGCGTTTCATTTAAATTTTATACTTGAATAATAAAGCGTATAGCAGATTTAAGTATAACTGATATTGAATTGTGCATATAAAATCACAATAACAATATTACTGCATGAAATATGTAGTTAACACGCAACAACTAATAACAAAATTTATAACTGAATAGATATTGCTTCTGTTTCATACCCTCATCTTGACTACACAAGGTGCACTATAAAATAAATCTTTGCAATTACATTCTGTTATTTACATCACAAAAGGCTGATATTCGAAATTTCACCGACAATCGAATGGAAAAGTACCAATGTAATAAATTTTATTTATTTCCTGAAAACGTTATATTGAACATTGCATGCAATTTAATGCTATCTATTCAGCTCAACGTGATAGACGGATGAATTAAAATTCAACTCAGCATGCGCTTTCTATAGTGAAATCTCTTTCCATCACATAATGCATTGAATAAAACCAATAAATAACTTGTATCTTACGCGAAGAAAAAAAAATCCTACTTCTGGAATCTGCTATTATTACAAAATCAATTCCTAGTATGTGATATGGATATCTGAGACGAAACTATTCCTTTTCAATCTCCGATATTAGATTTCCAATGAAATAAAAAGAAAAGCGTGGTGTTGCGTTTCTTTTCAACCATCGCTTATAGATTGAATACACGGATTTAAATCATATACACTAATAGTGTTTTGTGAAACAACGATTGAACATTCTTGCAAAAATAGTTATATTAATAAGGTTATAGATATAAATAACTTGTGTTATATAATTTACTATATAAATTTCTGTATATAAGATATCTTATAAATATTATGCCAAATTTTTATGCTCATTTTGTGGTTATGATATTTTTGACTAAATTGAATGCTGAGAGATATTATTTTATTGATAATAAAAACATTAAGTGGCATAGTTAGGGATAATAAAAACTTAATTTTTAATCAATGTTATTATCAAAAATATAATGTTGTAAACCAAAGCGGGGAGAGGGGAATACACAACATTTGGAATCTTGCTCATTTTTAAAATTTTTTTTATAAATTTTAGAGATTTTTTAATTATATTCATTTATTGTAGTTCCTTTATTTATATTTTCAAGTCCTTATTTTGACATACTATTTTTTGATTAAAAATGATTTCAGACGCTTTTGACTAGCAATAAAAATTATTGCATCAACTTTCTTATTTTTACTAAATTTTGCTTTTTAATTTTTAATATATTTGCTTTTTATATTTATTATGGAATCTTGGACTCAATTATTCCCTGATTTATTACAAGATGTTTTCACTAGAACAGAACCAAATAAAAATGAATCAAATAAATATCAAACCTTTAGACTTATAAAAATGAGTGAAAAGTTGATTACAAAATTCCATTTTTACAGATACGAAAGTAAACACATCAGAGAAAAAAGGTGAAAAATTCTTATTGCAGAAATAAATTTGAAAATAACTTAAGATCTCCTTTTGTAGTTTTAAGCTAAAGGACAAAAAAGAAATGCCTGGAAAAAAAACCCGCCGTGCTGAACTTGGGATGGTTATTTATTTCCTTACTATGAAATGTCTATGAATATCTAATGCTAGATATATTTTTTAAAAATAATGAACTATTTTCTTAATATTATACCGAAGAATATAGAACAGAGAGTTTAATGCAATTAAAATTCCATTATTTTGAAATCAATATTAGAATGCTATCAAAAAGGATTTATTAAAAGATTTTAATTCAAAAATTGTAAAGATAATTACTGACCGTCTTACAATGTTTCAAAATAAACTAACGATCATTTAATCAGCTTGAACTAACAGTAAAAAAGAGATAAAATTGATAGAATGTATGAATCTGACGGTAAAAGAAATGATTGATGTCATCAAAAAGTTTTAAAATTCAAATGAAATATTATTAATAAATTTGAATTCGGATATTTAATATTATTTACATTGTAATGTATTAATTTTATTAGAATCAATTTATTAAATTTTTATTTTTGAAAACCTGATTTGAATATATTTAAGTACTGAAATTAGCGATAATTTAAAATCCCTTCCCTCAATTTTTTCAGAAAATTAAAATATTTCGTAGACAATTCTGCAATTTTAAATTAATTATACAATACTCATACTTTTACTATGAAATTGTATTCTGTACCATATGATACATTGTATCAAAAACTAATATAATATTTCTTTTATATAGCATTTTATTCATTATTCATTTATTGCATGTTGAATTAATATAACTGAACCTGGATAGCGATAAGGATACTTATAATAATCAGCAAACTTAGCTAAGATATTGCTGCAAGAAATCAAAACTTAAATTCAAAAATGATGAAACTACAAGAGAAAACCGTTATAGTAAGTGAGATTAAACACGCATTGGAAAAAAAAATCCCGCATACCAAATCAAAATATGTAAAAGAAAAACCACAACGAAGAGATTAAAATATGGTTTTCTGAATTTAAAGAGAAAAAAGTTAAGGGAGTTTTGCTGCATAAATGATAGATGGATTCAAACTTTTACGGAAAACCCACAAAATAAAAATTATGTAGAATCTGAAAAAAAAAAAAAAAACATGAAAAGCAAATGTTTGGGAAGGAAATAGAAAAAGAAAGATCAAGAAGCGAAACAATTTTCCAAAAAATAAATAAATTCCGATGGTTTTTATGGCTTCGAAAATCCCATACAATGATACATACAGCGAAAATGTATACCTACAGTAGATTATTTGATGCATCAAATTTTAAATAAATGGAATTGGAACTATTAACCAGCTTCCACCATACACCTGTAAATATGCAAATAATTTTTCACATTCAATATCTTTCATAACTTAATAGGTAATAAAATTTTATATGAAATCCTATTTGTTAATTTGCGAAAATCTGTATAATTTTTCGAAATGTTACTCTCTTCTTATGATAAATAAAACAACAAATGATATTTTCTGTCAGGTCAAACATTCAAATCATAGAATGACCGTATAGTCACTATAACAACACCTGTATTGTGATCTATAATAAAATATTCATCGTTATTCAAAACACTCACTCCTTCCAAAGGAAGTATGTCCCGTCATCGTAAATTTGGAAAGCATAACTGCTCTAACTTTATTCTCGCACCATCAGGCGAAGCGAGAACCGATATACTTAATTAGATAACTTCTATTTTCCTATGAAATGTATAAAATATTAGAAAAACAACTGATACTTTTATATTTTATGTAAGAATGAGGCTGAAATTCATGATAATTGAGCAAATGAATTTTCACCTGATAAATATAATTTAAAACATATGAAAATTTATAAAATATTAGAACTGAATATTTATTAAAATGATCAAAATATAAGAATATGATCTTGCTACTGTGGAAGAAATCCATGATTTAGATAACTGTCAACATTCCTATTAAAAAGTTGAAAGTTGTAATTTCTTTAATAAATTTTTATTATTTTTAGATGAATTTATATAATTTATATATATATTTTATCAATCATAAACATGAAAATGACAAAAAAAATTTTTTTTAAGTATAAAATAGTTTTTGAGAAACATAGGAGTTTGTAGTAATTTTTAATGAAATTTGAACAAAATGAATAACACAACTCCAAATTATAATGCTTTAATCATAATTTTTTTTCGTTCACACGTTATAACTCGTGAGCAAAGGCAATAATGATGATGATGTTTAATGATGATGATAATAATCTAAGAAATGACCCAAAATCTAAGAAATTTTTTGAAATGCAAGTCAATTAGGGTAATAAGTGTATGTAAATATGCATTTCCCCAATAACTTACAACTGAATTTTGATATAAAAGGCTATAAATGAAAACAGTTTTTCACCGATTGCAAATTTTTTGCCTCATTTTATTGCCTATAAAATTTGAAACTTGCATTGCAAGTTCTATTCAACTATCTCTATTCGATTTTGAGTTATAATGTTAATGCTGAGAGATTTTTATGAAAAATAAAGCTTTGATAAAATTGGTTCTTCGAAAAACATGGTAACTATGATTACAAGAGTTTAAAATTTTTTACAACTATAAATCTGATCTTCCGTTTTTTGTATTTTGCAAGTGTTATTTATTTTGTTGAGCAAATATATTTTTTCTTTGATTTTTTTTCTTTTCATTAGAAATGTCCTTTCTAATCATAAATCAAATTATTTTCATTGAATAACAATCCTCTTAACAAGTAATTTAACCTTTAAAAAATTTAAAATTGCTGATATAAATTTAAAACTTAGTTAAACTGAGGCAAAAGTATAAGTACCCCAGCTAGATCAATTTTAAGTAGACAAAAGATATGTCATTAAAGTACTCATTCATAATATGTCATTAAAGTACTCATTTGTATTTTGCTTTTTCCTGTGCAAATACATACACAGTAATTGTTGACCGCATTAATTTTTAATAAATGAACCTTATCATGTGAATTACATGTTGTAATGGTCCTGGCATCCTATTCTTGAATGATTAGCTAAAAGCCTTTACTCTTTGTTACTTGAGGAAGCACCTTTCGGACTTTGCTACTGTAACTATCTAGAAATACTGCAGTAATAGCACTTTACACTTTTTGTAAATTATCTTTGTTCTTACAAAATATAATTCCTTATTAATTTTATCGATGTAGCAATAGATTGATTTTCCTTTTCTTCTTAGCTCTCTTGCGCATTGTATTTTTTTTTGAGAAGAGATCTTTGCTATATAATGCTCAATGTATTATTATTTTTTCATAAAATTCGAACAATAAATTTCTTTTTTTATATTATATACGAAAACACAGAAAAATAGCACACTGTTGCAATTTTAAGGCTCATTTCTGTTTCAGAATGCTACTTCAGCTTTGCTTCAGACAAAATGTATTATAATAATTGTATTTTTTATTAAATACATTAAGGGAAAAATGATAAGCGGTTTCGATAAGATAAAAATGTGATCTCCAAACAAAGTCACAAAATTTTTTCGCCAAAGTCATTGGAAATCCGTGTTCTCAAAGTAGCCGGATGCCTTAAATAATTAAATTTATGAATAAGTCATATTTCATTTAAAAGTAGAATGATATATTTTTCAAATTATAACTCTATTCTTTACAGAAAATTTTAGTGGTGAGGATTCAGAATAAATAATGGATATAACAAATAGAAGAAAATTTTAACGTTAGCATTGTAGGATAGTGATTGGAAATCGATTACGAAAATTCTTTTCATACAAATAATTTACTCCTTCATTATCTACGTTCATTTCTTGGTTTTCGCAAAATGAATCCATAATACAATATAAATATGTTTTCATAATTTTCCAACAGAACGAATCTTTTTACAAGGAAGAGAAGTAAAAAATAATTGGCGCAAACGAAATAACAATAATATTTTTTCTTATTAATTTCGTTCTAAATTCATTATGCATTCTGAAATTATGAAAAAAAACCCTACTGTTTACTTTAAAGTAAAATAATGTACATACATTCTATTTTTCATATTATGACAATGTTTTTGCGAAGATTTACAATTTACATTAAATGTTGTTTGTGCGCGTATGTATAAAAAAATCAATATAAAATGCTTCGTTTATCATTCTATTTTTAGCTGCAAACGACAAATGTTTTCTGTTAATAATAGAAAATCAGCAAGGTATATTGATAAAATGTTCGTTAACATTAATAGAATACTGAATAATTTATTGTGATGAGAACTACAACCAGTAAATCATAAATCTTTTGAGTATTTTTCACAGATATTAAATAATGTTTGTTCGAAAAAGATCTTTCTTCTGCTACATACGAGTATAATAAGAACATTGTTTTTTACTTGCCATTCTAAATTTAAAATTCCTACGTAAACTACACTTGTTCAAATTTTTTGTCATAAAAGTTTCCAACATTTTAATAATTTTTTTATTAAAATGTGCTTGAATAATTGCAGTTGGTTCCTTCGATTCGTGGATAATCCATTAAATACTAATTATTTATATTATAATCTAATTATATCTATAGAATATAATCTAATTATAGAATAATTCTATTTTTGTAACATCTCTCGTACGTCGTACGATATATATAGTATGAAAGTACTTTGATATTATTCACATGCAAAAAAATAATTATGTAGCTTGCTTCGGAGAATTTATAATGAAAATTGTAAATAAAAATATGAATGGATTAAAAAAGACTCAGTAAATTTATTTAAAAATGTTATGACAATATTTTTGCGAAGATTTATTGCTTACATTAAGTGTTATTTGTGGATGTATGTATAATTATTTTGATATATAATTATTTTCTTCTTTTAATGGACCTTTCAAATATATAACAGAAAATAAATGATTAATTGCAGAAATAGATTATTTCTAACGTCATTAATTAATTTCATTACGTACAATTTCGATGAGACTAATTGGTTCTTTTGAGAAAAAATTGTACGCTTGTTAATCTCTTGTACGTTTCATTAATTTTTGGAGGTTTAAAAAGTGTCATGTATTAATTGAAGCTAAATAGAAAGCAATTAAATTAAAACTAATAAATGAAACATGCTTTATTTTTTCTATGAATTCATATTGTTTGTTAAAACCTTTCATTTTAATTAGTGTAAGTCGCAGAAATAAGACAATTTGTGAAAAATTTCACGACCCAATAATCAATCTCAATAGCATAATTTTAATTCTGTGTTTTATTAGAAAGAAATGAATTAATGTTAACATATTTGATTTTAATATCAAAGAAGATTCATATCTTATTATCTATTAAAACATTAAAACATATAATAAATATAAATATGAATTTTAAAGTCGTTCATTAAAACGCTCTTATTTTATTTTAATGAGTAATGAAAATTTATGATAAGTAATTAATTAATTGTAAAAACACGACGGCTTTATTGTGAAAAGAGATTAAATTTCGTGAAGTTTAAACAAAGCAGAAGTTATTTAATTCTGACTTTTCTTTTGTATAGGAGCGACACTATCTATTAACAAAATAATTTTCTGAAAGCATTGGACAAATAAGTTCATACAAAATATATATTTTGTTTCATTAGATGCAATATATTATAAGTGTTATTGGAAAATTACAACAAAAATTCTACCCAAATTAATAGATTGCAATTACGTTTTAGTTAATACATACAATATTTGCTAGATTTAATGCCGAACAATTAATTGTGTTGCTGCAAATTTCAATAACTATTCCGAAATTACGAATATAAAGAATACAATGAAGAAATATATCGTTCTGAATGATAATATTATGGGATATTGATGATGTATCAATGCAGTTATTTCATCAATTTTTTTTAAATAAATATAATAATTTAAATTAATGTTAAATATTTAATGACATTAAAGTTAGCAACGAAGATAAATCTCGTGGTTGCTAGTTTCAAAGCAAATCATATAATAACAATTTTTGTTAATTCATTTTCTTTTGGTAAACTAAGTCACATTGCTAAGATTTTAGCCACGCATCTAAATAAGGATAATCACCGTAACAAGGTTTCTAAACTTTCTCCAAGAAAAAATATTTTACATTTTTTTTGTCTTTTTGTTTAAAGAATTTTAAACATTTTTGAATTTTAGCTCATCATTTTTATCGTAAAGTTTACAACACGGTGATGAAATATATGTGGCAGAAGGTCGTTTGCAAACTTATTGCACAAGACAGCTATATAGAAATAAGCCATATTAGTAATTTTAGTTAAAAGCTACCATTATAGGAGGCATTTTATGAGCCAGGTAAGAAATGGAATAAAACAGGTTTAGTGAAATATACGCACGTAAATGTACAATAGCATATCTCAGTTGCGGAAGCAGAATATGCGATGCATGCATTGCTTCAGAGGATTTGTCCTTTGGATATTACTTTAAGTACCTGAAAGTTTGTTGCTGACGATGCATAGGATCGCCATTACATTTCTAATGCTAGAAACGACTCGCAATGACATTATTTGTAAACTCGTGTGGTTGAATATTCTGAATCTGCATTCTATTAAACTTGTTTTACACTTTTTATCGGGGCTATCCTATTTAATTTAATTCAAGGATCTATAGCCCTCTAAAGCGGTCGTTAACTGCATTTACAAAACTGTAATCTATCTTAAATGTTTTACTATATGTGTAACATATTCGTTAAGTATGCAAAGAAATACCTTATGCATAAGTATAAATAATACCCTATCTTACTCATTAAGCATAAATAATTCGTTAAGTATGTATATGCATTATATGCTATAATTCAAGTATATCTGTGATTGTACTCTGACATATTTAAATGATGCCCTCACATTGGATATTAAAAATTTTATATACTAAAATTATTTCGAGCAACATAACATAACAATACTTTCTATAAAAGCAAAATTTATATTTGCTCAATTTATTTCACAAAAGACGCCCTTCGAATCGTGTGTAAGAATACAAATATGGCTTTTAGTAATTAAGTCAATACACTTTTGAAAATAGATTGTGTATTCAGTATCAAAACCAGAAAGAATAATTTTAAATACTGAAATAATCACGGATTCAACAGGAATCTAGAAATTCTGTTTTCTGTTGTTGCGTCTGTTTTATCTGCATCTTTGATTCTATATTAAAAAAATAATAAAAAATAAAAATAGGAAAAATAATGGCGCACTATTTTAAATTCTTTTGGTTTAGTGTTGAAATAATGTTTGTTAGGCTTTGGAAATTGATATATGGAAAATATCACGAGAAATGTCGATTCATGCAATGAAACTTTTGAAATTATTTAACTTGTCAAACGAAAGTTTTTGTGATTAAGAAAATACATGCATTTTGAATACATTTTACATTTGAATACATTTTAAATACATTTTTGAATTACTTAAGAAAATTCATGAAAAAATACTGACGGATTTCTTGGACATTTTTTTTTTATTTGCTTTGTTAAACGTCTCAAATTTTCTTCATTTTTTAAAAATAATTTTATTGTGATTTCGATGAAATTCGAAAAAGTTCCTTCATTATCTTATAGTTTAGAAAATCATTTAAAAATCTTATCTGCTTTATTAAATTTTGAATATTTTAATTGCAAATACTAATTAATAAAATAAAATAAAAATGAAAAAAAAAACACCCCTACTATAAAGCAAACAACAATATAATCTGAAATCAAACAGCTTTTCACTTCGATCCAAATGGTTACAAAGCACGTATCTAGTTCCCCAAATTGTCTCTTTTTATGATATTTGGGATGACTTTTCTTCCATAATATCAAAAGAGATAGTTCCTGAATTTGAAGGAGAAGCGGAAATACTCATCACGTAAAGCATCCTCTTGAAGAAGACTTTAGCTTGAGGGCATGTGTTTCGTTAGAAGGAATGGAAAGTTTTGTTCTTTTTCTCCGACCGAGAATCTTGATTGCGTTATCCTTCTGTTCCTTTCTTCATTAGAAATCCTCTGGTCCTTTAATCAGGAAGAAATCTCTCGTGTATAGACTTTCCTCTTCTCGTTTGTAGCCAAATCATTCCATTACCCGCTTAACTCATTCGTAAAGAGTCCGCTGAAAGAGTAAGTTTATAAAATGTACCTAATCTCGTAGGGAAGTCAAAGTTTTGCACAAAGCACAATCTCATTGGTAAGAGGTAATTACAAAAGCAAGGGAAATCTTTCTACTGGATTCGTCAATTTTAGAGATTTGAAAAATTTGAAATTTCAAGGACATTGCCTGGCATTGAAATAGATATTTATGGTATCATAAACAAATCGTCCTTGGATCGCCAGAATGCAATGTAGGTATATTCCTTTTAATTTATATTTTTAATTTCCACTGCAATTTAATTCTGTTAACATAAAGAACTTTCGTTAACTCTTATGAAAATAATTACTAGTTAAATTAATTAATATGGCATCTATTTTATAATCAATATTCTCAATTTCCTTTTTTGTAGGAAAATAGCAGATAGTTTTTAAGTTTTTCAATTTTTTGTTTATGTATGGATGATACAATTGTATCTACAGAGTAATAAATGAGAATGTTTATTTGATGTCAATTTCATTAGAAGTATCCATACTTCAGGATGACACAAAAATCGTAAGTAAACTTTAAAATCAGTAATCTATACTAATAATAAACATGAATGTGTGTGTCGGCTCTCTACAGGCCAGACAATTTAAACCACAGTTACCAAATTTGGGACATATATACTTTGGAAGTTAAGAATATGCACCTCGGCGTTTTATAAACATTTTATGAGAGGCACGTTTTATGAAATTTCAATTATAATTTTAATAAATTAAAAATTAAGCCGAGTTTTTCCATTTTTTCGCGATAGCATCCGAAAAAATAACTGTACAAAAATAAATTTTACACCGTTTTTACAAAATTTACAAACTACCTTTTTAATGATACCAATTTAAATATCATGCAAAATTTTGAAGAAATTTGTCAATTTTTTAAAAATTATTTTACTTAATATCCAACACTAAATTATATTATTGTCCTGAAATTCAAATTTTTTTCATTGTTTCATCAACTATATGATTCAAGTAATTTTTTTTCATTATTGTTGAAAATTAAAGAAAAAGGGAATGGAAGATAAGGCGTTATACAGATATTGACCCTTTGATTTATTAGTTTTTAAATTATTTCCATGCTAGTAGTTTATCAATAATCAGTTCAGAATTCATCATTTCAAAAAAAGATAGGACAGAGCATACTTCAACGTAGTTACTGACATTCAACGGCATTCATAGAACCAATGGACAGATATAATCAAATCATGATCAGTTTTCAAAGTTCAACGAAAATTAATAAAGGAAGCATTATGAAAATGCCGCCCTTTTAATATTTCTTTGTGATAAGCATATATCTCTGAAAAAGACAGTGATAAATTCGTCCTAAAACCAGTCAAATATATTGTAAAATGGAATAAGACAATAAATTTACTTTTTAATATCTAAGAAAATTTTACAGACAAAAGCAAGAAACATTTGTTCTAATAAATGAGTGTAAGGAAAATCTTTTATTCATGGGCATTTGTTCGTTGTGGGGGTAATATAAAAATTACATTTTTATAACTTTTTATAATCATTCTTTACAGAAGTCCAAGTCCTTTCATACATTTGGGTTCTGTATTTGATGAAATTTTTAAGTTGGAATTATACATCTAATTTCCATAGTTATGGAAATAAAGAGCTTGTTCCACTTTTGGGGAAAACCCTGTACAATACATAATTGAATTGCCGTGTATTTCATTACACTCACTTGAAACACAACAGAAATAAAAAGGTTCAGTTTTTAAAAATCTATAATTCATAACTCAAGCTATTGACTATTATTTATATATTTTTGTTTATAGGAAAATAAAATGCCCCTTTACAAAAATATCATAGATCCTACCCAGAATTTAAAATAAAGAATACTATTTAATATATTATGCTTATTTTGATCGTTGATTTTATAATATTTTTATCAGCCAAATTCTGTTTCGCTTGGCGATTATAAATTTAAAATAAAGCACTTTTATTACAATTTTTTCTTTCAAAATAAATATTTTTTTGTCTGGAGTTGTTGCATACAGTTTGGATTAAGGTTATTAGACCATACGATCATCCAGAATGACTTTCATGACAGATTCTGTATTATTTAAATAGATAACATAATTATATTCATTTATTTTGATTCATTTAAAAATTAATAGAGATGTTAAATGTATTTCATGAAAATTTTGTATCCATAAATTTTATATAATTTATACCTGTGATTTCAATTAATAGATAGAAAATTATTATCATCGCATAGTGATGCTCTGAACAAATCTTTCAAGTATCTGACAAGAAGAATAGTTCAAGTCTATAAATGACTGCCGAAACTGATGATAAAAGCCTCTTTTGGGACAAATTTCATTGCTATAAGGGAAATATTTAAAAAAAAACAATGAAAAATATAATGCTGTATTACACTTTGAAATTTATTTGAGAATTAAATAACAAATTAAATAATATCGTTTTAGTGTGATACATGAAATTTGTTAAGGAAAGCATAAGGGAATTTATAAAAGGTATATGGCCACCCTGCCTATTTCAATAAGACATGCAATAAACCTTTATCCATTTTCTGATCCTCAAAACATGTTTTTTATCATTATTTTAGTTCGCACCCATTTTATTTGATTAGCTGTCATCTAATCTCGGCTCAGTTGCAGTCAAAGGGTTTTGAACAAAACGAAACATATGCTCGGAATTAACATGCATCCCGCAATATAGAAAAGAATCAAGAAGGGAAAAAAATTGAAATCTTTATAAGATGCATTAGTAAAGGTATTAAAGAAATCCTTCTAGTTTCCACCTACATCTATTATTCCAATGACAGTTTAATCCTTTCTAGAACACCCCCGAATTCTTTTCACCCCCTTTTTCACGGTTGTCGACGCTGTAAAGCACACTCCAACTACAAAATGAGCTCCATCTCCTTCTAATCCAAGAATACCCCCACCCTGCTCCAACTGCCAGCACGAGGGAGATTTAAATCGAACATCAAGTGGAATTCTTTTGACGATGGATTTACGATCTCATTTAGGGCAGCTCGAAAATCTCCCACCACTCCTCCTCACGTAGTCTATCCCCCCACTGAAAATTACTCCCTACCCCCAAGGAATAAAGCACCCCACCGTACCAAACTCTAGTGATAGTTCAAGCTGAGATGCATTTTACCAAGCAGCCCGCATCAAAGAGTAAGATTTCCAGAGGTTGCTACAAATCGCCAAAGGATGCCAACAGTCGCCAATGTAATTAACAGATAACTTTAATTGCTGCTGAGGGTTTTTTCATAATACTATCTTAGCTTTTCGTTTTTCTTTTTACTTTTTTTAGGGTGAGATTTGTTGTTTTAAAAAGCAACTAATTCGAAATGACTTCCCCCCTTTTTTTTTTCTCATGATAACTGATTGAGGATTTTAAATTACCTTTTTTTTGTTTTATAGTAACTGAAAGATTAAAAACACAATGGCGGTAAACCAATAACTTTACTGTCATAAACTAAAACAAGAATAGATAGTTTATTCAAAATATTTTACAGTTTTTTTTACATATATTTATTTAAAGCTGCAATAGAAAAATTCAACAAATTTTTATGATCTCTTTTTGCTGTTTATGCTAGTAAAATACAAGAAATTATTGTTCGTAAGGTAGTTTTCATGAACAGAAGTCGACACTTATCTTGAAATGTGAGATAATAAAGGGGGAAAACATCAATAGGACGTTGTTTTCAATAGCTTATAAAATCTGGCTTAAATCAGTGGCGAATGGTGTTAAATCGCAATCAGATTGTGGTAATTTGAAGTCTTACACCGCAAAGAGTTTATTTCTGCATAATTTAAATTATGTCATATCTAACTTATCTTTAATTAATAAAAGCTACTTTTAGATTTTTTAAGAAGATGACAATTACTTTTAATAAAGAAATTTTGATTTAAAATTGACGGTTTTTAATTAACTATTTTTTAAGCTAATTATTTAATTTTTGAACTTTCTCAATTATTTTTCTGTCACTTATTCTTGTTTATAAGGATTTCGGGACTTTAAATGTTTGCAGTTTGACAGGGAAAAAATCAATTAGTTGTAAAGATTACTTAAAATGGAACCTTCTTTTTTTTAATACTTTATTTCACTGCGGACGAAAATATTTTGATTTTTTTAAACTTAATTTAGTATGACTATCAAATCACATGAAGATACAATATGGAGGAACTTATTGCTACAAATCCATAATTTTTGCCACGTAACCGATGCATGAAATCTCATATCAAAATTTATTCTTTTGTATTATTTTGTTTTTGAATTATATGTTCATATGCCCAAGCACTTATAGATAGTAATAGACAACAGTTTTCAAAAAATTTTCATCCAATTTTTCGACTACAATTTGAGGGTGAACGTTAAATGTAAAGGTTAAAATATGCTATGTCTACGATAGATAATAAAAGGGATTGTCTCTATTCTCTGCAACTGTTCTCAAAGATAGATTTTTTTCTTTTGAGATAAGATGTATGAAACATGATAATGAAAAAATACTTGATCGTATTCAACAATGCATAAAAGTAACATGTGTGTCCAGAATAATTTGTTATATTGACAAAATGCGATTGTATGGAATTCAGCTTAATGTATGGAATGCTTTCCGGAAAACAAATCATATTAATTTGTCAAACAAGTCATATTAAAAGCATTCCTTATTTAATAAAAAAAATTAGAAGTATACACTAACGGAGTTTTAACTCTATCAAGTTTATTTTCGTGGGAAAAAAAGGAATTTGTTTTTATTTTAATTTTATTTGTTAATTTTTATTGACACGGCCTTTTGGAAAACAATTCTTTCATGGTTTGAAAAGAAATGTTAAAAGTCGAAGGAAATATCATAGTTAATATTGATTTTATTTGATAATTTTTTTCCCTCATATTAAATATCTCATAAATATTGTTGTCCAAAAATGTTTGTTATCCAAAATATTTTTTCTCATAATAATTGTTACCCAAAATTGGTTAAAAGGAAAGTGGACCCTTTAAGCCTTTCTTCCTTTTATATTAGTTTGACATCATAAGAATTTATTACCTGTATCACACACACTTTAACCCTTTTGGTCGTAAAAATATAATAATGTTTTTGCCATTGTCATAAAATAAATTGAAGTTCTAATTTGTCACTGAGGATAGGGAATTCTCACATTATTAAAATCCTCATTATACCAAGGAAGTGCATCTGTCTGCTTTAAATTTAATTAGAAGGGAAAATAATTATTAATGATTCTTATTACTGGTATTCTTCAGAACAATGAATGAGAGCAATCCATCATGTCTCATTGATTACTTGCAATTCGCCTCCAAATTCCATATGCCTGGACTCTCACTCCTTCTCAACAACCTCAATGACTACAATTTCCTCCTTATGAGCATGCACTTGAAGGTTTAATTTATTTTAAACGTCCAATCTGTGAAAACCAGCCATTCAACTCCATGTAAAGTAGGACCGTAAATACGTTAACACACGTGGAAAACGTCAAGTAGCGTGGCGCCATCTATCAACAAAGGAGTGAGAATCGATGTTTAGAATTAAACTACCGGCGGAGATCTAAGAGCTGTCTGCTCCTGATTCAATAAAGGTGTTATAAATTACCACTTCGCGGAATTATTTCTCGCTGCTGCGAACTTTAAAGCTGATTTGGGGGCTCTTGCTGTGAGTGTAACGGCTGTGGTGGCATCTAATTCATTACGTGTGTGGTATGACTCGAATCGATGAGCCTCGGGCTGTGTCCATGAAGGCGAAGAAATCGAGTGTCTCTGGTTTTGAAAGTTAGGGTTAATTTATCAAATTGCAATCGCATTACAGGTTCGATTTTCTATGAGAAATTAAATTTAAACGGATAAAATAAAAATAAATAAATGTTATCATTCCAATTTAATTTCTGTGAGTAGAAATTGAAATACAAAAAAGTATAGTACTAGCTTTTTACAAGATAGAATTTACAAGATAGAGCATAATATTATACATTTGTTTTCTTATTTCTTTAAACAAGTATTTCTGTTATAAAGCAAATTTTATCCGTAACTGGAGGCATGAATTCCTTCACGCGGCCAGAGACATGGAGTCAAAATGACTCCATTGTTATTTTTTTTTGTCTTTTGTAAACAGCCTTATAATTTATTTTGTAAACACAATACATTTTGAAAATCATGTAGTTATCAAAAATATTAAAAATATTAATATTAAAAATGTGAAATGTTATAATATTAAATCTTGGAAAGATATTATAAGAAAAACCTAAACATTCTTTTAATGAGTATTTTTTTTTCTCATATAGATATTACAGAATTGCCTTAATGTTAATAATTGTTAGAATTAAACAAACAAAAATAAAGAATAAAATATTTTAAAATATTATTTTAAGATTATCTTTTTATTCTTTTTGCATTATTCAAATTAAAAGCAATTTCAGAGACAGGAAATCAATAACTCTATAAATAACAACAAAAACTTTGAAAAAGAATAATGCACATTTTCATACTTATACTTTTGCCAACATACTGCTGAAAGAACAACTTGAAGGTACTGAAGAGGTGATTGTGTTCAAGAACAAAATACCACCTGATAATCAGAGCTAATGAACAAATCGCAGTCATTTTAACTCCTGTTACTATTTATGGATTAAAGACACTTCTTCATTAAATATCCAATGGAAAGCAAAAGGTAAATAGTTTCTGAACAAAATATTATTTTTTTTTCGCAAACATCAGCACATCTGGCCCAAAACATAAAATAATTATCATAAACTTAAGTCTGTGATTCCCTGTAAAAAGTTACACATTATATCTATATAATGTTGCAAACCATTTGATAAGACGTGCTATAAATGTTGTAGAATTTACAGCATAATTAAGTTTGAAATATCTGTTTCAAATTTAAAATACTATATAATTTCCCATCGGATTAATATTAAGACGTTATGTTAAATACAAATAATACTGGGTAATATATGAAAATAGTTTTTATTAAAACCATTTATTTGGGAATGGAAGAAATGCGATATGAAAACTGCAGTATTTTTCAAAAGAAAGAGAAAATTGCTAGTTCTGGAAAATTTATTGATAAAATGTAGACAGAGATGCCATTTTGAATGATGTGCTATCGTTATATTATAAACCTTCTTGCATAGAATAGGATGGAAGACACAGGCGCGATAAGTGGTCGTTTGGGAATTATTGTGCATATATACCATAGATTATCCGCAAATTATCGCAGATTATCTGAAGTATATATTTGCGGCATTATTTTCACCGGATTAACCTCAGAAAGCTTTATCGATTATATTAAATTATTATTATCGATTATATTATATTATTGCCAATACATTATTATATAAATATTTTATAGATCGCACTTATCGAGCAGCTACTTACATGCATACCGTGTTATTATTAGGGTTACTATTACTATATAATCAATCTTTTATATACCACACTTCCGTAGTTATCGTTATATAGATAACGGAACGAAGCTAATTATGTTTATTATTAAATCCTAAATAATTTTCTATTTCTTAGTTTTAAATTAGTTTATGCTAATTTAATCCATCATTTTCTCTTATTTCCTTATTTAAATCTCATTTTTTTATTTAATTATCTCGAAAAAGAGCTGGAAAAAAATTGCTGTCGATTTAATTCAAACACTACAAGCGAAGGGGAAAAATCCCTAATGTATATGGTTTACTTTTCGAGGACATCTAAGATTTAATTTCCTAAATTGACACATATGAAAGAAATTCCTAGCAGATTCTCTCAGCAAGCGCCATAAGGAAAAAATTTAAAACAATATACTTTTGTGTTCTGGTACGAACAGACATGCTTCACTTTTCATTCTCCAGCCTAAATCATGATCTATCCCCACCCGGAAAAATAAATATGTATATTTCATTTACAATCAATAATTTTTAGTTTGTAGAGAATGCTTTTGAAAGTCGCTAAATAACAAAGGAAGGTGTCAAAAAAAAATTAAGGACGGAATAAAGAAAAGTATATTAGTGAAACCTATGGAAACAAAATAAGATAGTTTAATATAAGAAAAAGAGACTTAGATTTTATTTTTGATATACTAGACATTAAAATATAAAATGAAATCAAATCATATACAAAATTGGATCTCCGCTTTCCACCACTTTCCGTTTGGATCAATTCTTTAATACATAATTTCTTTATGCATTAGAGCTGCATTATATTAGTTACACTTTGATCTCTACAAGAGAATCATATTCGTGCATGAAAAAGTGCAGATATTGCATTGTGTCTAAATTATTCTGCTAGAATGTAATATAAGACTGCAATTTCACCTCAATGATAACATTCAGATTCGTACCTTTTTAGTGTTAATCTCTACTCTTTTTTGTCCATTTTAAAATTTTTAAACGTTATATTAAGTAGATCTACAACTCTTTTATTGATGGATTATAAAAGTATTCTCTTTCTTCATAAATAATTAATTTTCTGAGAAATAAATTCGCAGATATAAAAAAGTGATTTTTTTTATGTAGTTGGAAGTAAACATGTTTAGAATAAGGAAGAATTTCTTTGTAAAAGAATTCAAAAGCATTTACATTACCAGTTAGCTTAAAAAGATGCTAATGGGGTCGAACTTCGTTGTTTACAAATTTTATATTCACATCAACTACTTATTTTCAAGTGAAATGTTTTTTTTCTATTTGAGATGAGGTATGCAGTCACATTTTATTATGCTTAAAACATCAGAGTTCGGAAAAAAATTATTAAAATTATTTGATAATCTTAATACATACATTTAACTCATCATTAAATATTAAATTCCATTGTCATTTCAGATGAAATGTTTTGTGTTGTTTTTCTTTTAAACAAAAAGTATATCATTTGCCTTTGGAAGTAAATACAAAATGTTTACATAACTCACTTTCTTTAAAAAATAGCCTCTGTATATAAAAAAGAGAGTCATATTTGTGCTTTAAAATGTATTTTATCTAACATCAAAGAACTTTTTAAAATTATTTTTGATCGATGGTATTTATTTACAAAAAGAAAAAAAAACAATATTTTCTTTTTTCATTCGTTATATATTTAAACGGTTCATCCATCTGTTATTCTCTTATTTTGTTTTTGTATATTTTTTAATTATTTATGAACGATAGTATTTATTTCCACAAAGAAAAAGTATTTTTTTTCTTTACTCAAGCATTATATATTTAAACCGTTCATCCATCTGTTATTCTCTTATTTTGTTTTTAAATATTTTTTAATTATTTATGAATGATAGTATTTACATAAAAAAAACTACTACTTTTTTCCCTTCAAGCATTATATGCCTAAACTGTTCATCCATCTGTTATTCTCTTATTTTGTATTTATTCATTTTTTTAATTATTTACTAGCCGCCTTTGGCGATCAGCCGGTTCGCCAGTATTACCGCTCGCTACAATTTTCAATTAAATATTTTAAATAACTGGTCTCTTAAAGGATTCTCAAACAAAACATTTTTAATCTTCAAATTTTGATAGTCATACCAAACTTATACTGTTTAGATCGTTTCGTTCAATTTACTATATATATTTTGCTAATTTTTTGTCATTTCCGGCAAAACATCAACTTTAATTTCAAATGTAACTGATGAAATTGCAATTAATATTAAGATATTTTTTTAATAAAACCAAGCGTTTTATTTTATTTATCATCTTTATTTTTATTTATTAATTATTATTATTATTATTGAATGTGAATATTGCAAACAGAATCGCTCGGTATTTAAGTCTTACGTCAACCACAAAATATTTTTCATAATTTATGTAATATCTCAAACTATAATTCAACAAAAAATTCTGAGATTCAGCATAAAATTCAGTTTTTAGTTTTGCTTTCAAAAGGATTGAAATGAAATCAATAATAATATTTTGTTCCGGCCTATAAATATATTTCAAAAATTATGAAGTCTAAATTTAATGCAGTAAGGTATCATAGTCTGAGAAATATTCTGGAAACACCAAATTTTAAATAAATGAATGAATATTTCTATTTTCCAAGATCAACTAAGACTTATTTATTAAGTTTTAAATGTTAAGAATTTAGAAAAACTCAACATTTTCATAATCTTAGGCCAATTAATCTTGAGAAACCTGCACGCTGATTGGTGTATTTTCTTTGAAACGATCGATGGAAAATCTAAAATTATTCTTTTTTTATTGAATAGTGATATTCAAATTTTCATAAATCAGTCAGATTAAGTGATTGGAAATTAACTATTAAATGTCAGTGATTTAGTTGATTGGAAATTAACTCTATGACCACCATAAAATCTGTGCTTTATCTTGTGGTGTATGCATTCTCCTTAATATCCGCTCGAATAAAACATCACATACAAAAGTACTACATAGAACAAACACATCAAAAGTAAACATAACATTTCAATAGTTGCCAAAAACAAAAGAGAGAAAAATGCAATTAATAAGCAGACGATATTTAGAAAAGTACAGATATTTAGACTGGAAAATGAAATTATCTGAAATTAACCATACGCGCAGACGATATTTACAAAAGTAAAAATATTCAAACCTGAAAAGGAAAATATATAAGTTATTCCATCAATAAATGCCATAAGTTTGTTTATATCTTCATTATCTTATGAGTCATTAAACATCAAAATGGGTCCGGGACTAAATAAACACCCTGTATAGAGAGTGTAAAAGATCATAAATAATTTTTCTTGAATTTATTTTTTAGAAAAAGTAATATTTCATATTGGTTTCATTTCCTATAGACACTTGCCGAAAATTATATTTTTGCAGATTTTATTTTCAAAAAGATTTAATTTATTTTTAATTGGAGCTTTAATCAATGTGATGGCAACACTTTGAAAAAAGCTAATGAATGCGAAACGTGCTTAATTTTAATTTTTATTTTTTACGAAAAAAATTATTGAAAAACATAGTTAAAATATTTATTTAAAAATTCATTAAAAATAGAAATTTAATTTTAAGATTAAAACATTAGTATCATTGAAAAGATAAATTTTTGATCTTCAACTTCAGCTAAAAATCTTTTTTGTGCGGTAATATTTTCGGATGTTATAGCAGAAAAACGACAAAATTTCGCTTTTTTAAATAAATAAAATTCTAGTTAAAAATGTGAAAAAATAACCCCCAGGTGCACATTCCAGGCCTCCAAGGTATTCACGTGCCAAACTTGGTAGCTGTAGGTTGATTGGTCTGGCCTGTAGAGCGCCAACACACACACACACACACACACACACACACACATTGAGCTTTATTATAAGTATAGATATAGATATAGATGAACGATTGTATTTAATTCCACAATGGAAAAAATATTTTTTTCATTACTCAAGCATTTTATATCTAAAATGTTCATCCATCTGTTATTCTC
>JAPMOR010116092.1:63009-83067 GCA_026543865.1 Argiope aurantia
AAAAATATTTTTATTTACTCAAGCATTAAATACCTAAACTGTTCATCCATCTGTTATTCTCTTATTTTGTTTTAGAACTGTCACCAGAAGAAGGTACGCGATGATTAATTAAGAATTAAAGCTACTCCACTTGAAATTTCGTGCCTGGCTGCGATTAACGGAATTCTCTGCGCTCCGCCCCGGGAGCATCGAACCCTCACTTAATATATCTTTCATTCAAGTAGTAAAATTCCACCGGTGGAATTTATAACGAGCCATTTCAGCTCCATGTTCGCAATTATGGCTCTTCTCATTTACCACAACGAGGGCAAATACGTTGTTTTTCAAACTAAGCAACCACCTTGCTTTAAATTAGGCAGAAGAGGTTAATAAACATTGAGTAAGTTTAAAAGCTTGATCGATGTTGATAGATTGTTATTGTTTCAGAAAAATATGAAACTCTCTTGTGAAAAATGAGTACTCTTAAAAATTATTTATTTCCATTTAAGGGAAAATGATTTCCAATTAGGGATTTTTGAGCAGAATGCTTTCTAAACTGCTTTATTCTCTTCAGGACTTTTTAACGATAATTCTTATTTATTACCTTAAAACAAGTAAACAAATTAATTCCCAATAAATGCGAAAACTAGCTTTTTTGTGCATCCATAAAGATAATAAATATCTTTATATATTACTCACGCGATCATGATTTTGATGAATGTTATCAATCAGAAAATACTTCAGTAGAAATCAAGTTAATTATTTCAAACCTCAATTTTATCAATGAGGTTTTCTGAGAAAAATTAATAAACTTCGTTAAGAAGTAAAAGAACCAACATTATGAATGATTTCAATAATAGAATTTTAATCAAAGCAGCATTTGAACTTTTCTATCTCATGTTTTATGAAATTGTTTTCCATTGAATTTGAATAATTATATATTCAGATACATATCTTATTATATAATAAGAATAATATAAATATAAATCTTGTTATATAATAAGAATAATGTAAATGTATATCTAAATCTTGTTATATAATTAGAATAATGTAAATGAAAATCTAAATCTTGTTATATAATAAGAATAATGTAAATCTAAATCTAAATCTTGTTATATAATAAGGATAATGTAAATGAAAATCTAAATCTTGTTATATAATAAGAATAATGTAAATGTATATCTAAATCTTGTTATATAATAAGAATAATGTAAATGAAAATCTAAATCTCGTTATATAATAAGAATAATGTAAATCTAAATCTAAATCTTGTTATATAATAAGAATAATGTAAATGAAAATCTAAATCTTGTTATATAATTTAAAAGTGCTCTACATTTTTAGATATGAAACCGTACTCATATTAACAAGATAAAAAAGAAACTTTTGTTTTTGTATGTTTTTTATATTTATATTTTAGTGCACAATAATATATTATGCTGTTCATGACGTATGTTGACAAGAGATTCTTTTCTAATGAACTTAACTCGCATTTTCTTACAACTCGATATAAATTTAATTATGAAATTTGTATTTATGAATCAATTCATGTCAATTTAGGATTTGTAAATGTGAAAAAATACTGAAGTTAATTTTTTTAGTTTTACTTTATTAGATGCAAAATTTTTAATATCTCATTTCTCAATTGTATTAAATGAAGTTTTATAAACAATCATAAATTAATTATCTTATGAACACAAAATGTAATTCAATATAATTAAAACCTTTTACGAAGGAAGTTCAAAGAATTCTAGTTATAAATGCTTGAAAAACGATGTTTTTAAAATAATAAGATTGATTTAACAACAAATTAACTTATTTAGCAAGTGAAAATATTATGTATTATTATTTGCTATGAATAATGTTGAATTGAATAATTTGGCAAATTACATTCAAACTAACTAATTTTATTTATAGACTAAACTGTCCATAAATAAAATTACAAATTCTTCAAGGCATAGAATTTGCAAGAAATTTAATGCGAAATTGTAGGAGAAAAACAAGTATCGATGAACTTACTAATCTAGTACAAGAAAAATAAAAATAAAATTCAGACATATTTCACATAGACTTTTTCATTTCTGTTAGAAATTTATTTATTAGTTTATAGTTTAAATGGAAATCGAGATGAAAAAGAAAGTAAGAGCATAATTTTAATATCTGAGTTTGCAAAAAAATCGATGTATATTGGTTTCTGTTTCGGCAACAGAGGTCTGCTAGTGAAGATAACAAATGATTCTGCGAACAAAAATAATAATAAGGTTTCTGTCTGGCAGTAAGCGCACATAATTAGTCACTCGTTTTATCGTACTGAATGTGACATTTCATTATCATTCTGAAAAAATTATCATTTTTCACAAATAAAAATATCATTGGTTCATTTTCGGAAACAGCTGTTATTGTTTTTGTTTTCATGCATGAACTGTCATGTGAAATGGATAATGTTAATAATAAATTTCTTTGGATATTTTGTATAAAATATTTTCCGATGAATTGCGATATGTTTATTAATAAATAAAAATTTATACTTTCAATCTTTAAATCGGAGATAAATTTTATGGATTTACTTCCTGGTACAATTTTTAAAGAACCTGTACAAGCAAGACAAATATGTCGATAAAATATTGTACTTGTTAAAAATGATGAAATTTTTACTTAGCGAAAATTATTCTTTTGCAAATCACTAATTATGAAACGTTTTAAAACATAATGAACAATAGATATCAACTAATTAATCATTTTATAACTTTATTTACTTATTGGCTTCAAATTCCTTTTACAATAACAGTTCAAAAATGACACGCCATTTTAATTTGTATTTCTTTTTATTAAAAAATGTCATTGCTCTTCTTTAAAAATAATGAAATTTTCTTTAATAGTACTTCTGAATTTATTAGGATTGCCTCCATTTTCGAGAAAGAAGATAAAAGTGTAAGAATGTTTCTGAAGTAGTGAAAAATAAAGAATTTCCGTTAAAATGTTGTTTTAATCTTCAGACAGTATCCAGTTATTATATAAGACGTAAACCAAAATAATTAATGAGGTTTTTTTCCATGTTGGATTGTGTTCATTCGTTTGCTGAACTTTTGAACGGCTCAGCATTAAATTCAGTTCTATTACAAGCTCGTTCAAATATATTTTTCCGTTAATACTCCATTTATGCACAAAGATAGTGATATATTTTGATAATATGAGGCTGCAGGCTCTATATGGTTATAAGACCTCTCCCTCAACAAAACTCCATATATGCATCGATATATTCAAATGCATATGATACAAAAACATGAGTCCAAAGGCTGTAAAAATCACTACTGACAACTATATTGCGTGTTTACAGTTATATTTGATATTTAGAATACTGGACAATACTTGACAGTATCATTGTATCATGTACTGTTTGGGACACTTTTCGTCAAAAATGTGACACTTTTATTGCAAAGTATTTCAGCATTATAAAAATATACATTTTTTTAAATAAAAATGTAATATAAGTATTAGAATCAAGAATATAAAGACATTAGTCATTGACATTTTAAAATTAATTTAAAAAATATAGATTATATATTACTGAATGATTGAAATGGATTGGACTAGTTTTAATAACAGTCTTGTTTTAACAAGAGTTATGTAACATGCTAATAGAAATGCGCAGTTCTACGGGAAAACAATATTAACAAATGCAATGTGAATAATAATCCTAACTAAGCAAAATTATTAAATTATTGTCCTAAAGTAATTTTACTTGCATTTAATTTTAGAATTTTAAATCACATGTAACATATTAAAGAAATTAAATGTTTAATATAGTTAAAGCAAAACATCAAGTAAAATAGGAAGATCAGTTTTCCAGCAAAGCGGAAAATTTTTAGCCAAATTTTGCAAACTCGCCAAATTAACTAATATTTTTAAAAAATCTAAGAAAGACGCATTTGATGACTTATTTCTACAAATTACAACTTTGCTTCATTTTCCATCATGTACCCGATCCGATAAATTATCATTGGAATAGAAATTAATAATACACAAATATATAAACGTTAATGTAGAAAATATATCTTCATATAAAAACAATGACTAGCATAGAACGCGTTTCTCTGAAAGTAGGGCCTAATCGAAAAATAATCCCTAGACTGATTTTCTGTAATACTCGTAGTAGAAGCGAATCCCCAAAATACGCCCTTGCTATACGGAAGGCCTTATCATTAGTCATATGTATGATTTCGGTATCACCAAATGACCAATTGCGGTGGATATATAAAACATGTCCTTGCTTAATAAATGAAGTCACTTACTTCGTGCAAAAATTAGAGCAGTGATGATTTGTGATTCCAGGTAATGTTCATTATAAGGGTCTCTCTTAATAATTTATTGTGAGAAAGGAAATTTAACTCGAATTATTACGGAAAAATGACTAAATAAATAAAAATAATTATTGGCAAATGATTAACATACTTAGTAATATAAGAATTTAATTTTTATGAAAGATTATAAAGAAATAATAAATATAAAGAAATAGCATTGGAAATTATTATTCTATTGAGTTGTAAAGTGGAGTATAAAGTAAGCAGTAAATTAGTAATTAGTATGCCTATATTTTATAAACATGTAATTATTTATATCAAATTTATTTAGGATGATTTTAATAATTCATTGTAAAGATACTTCATTGATTTGCTTTTTTAAAAAAATTAAATGGCATCAAAGTTAATAAAATTTTTAAATCAATCTGATAGCTGTTTCCCTCAGGGAGTGGGTTTAGTCAACTGGAAAATTTTCCCAATCGAAAATCAACCCTTGCAATATATATATATATATAAAAACTAGTTGTGTTTTATTTTTGTGCTAATAAAAGCTTCTAATTTTAGAATAAGATAGCTATCATATACTTTAGTGATATTTTTCGTTTGATTTTGAGTTATATTTTGATTATATTTTTTTAACTTGATGCTTGACTTTAAAAATCATTTGTTGGCATTCGGTGAAACAACGATTTGGGAGCATCTTTAATCCGCTAACTTTAATTAAATCGATACTTGTAATAATGAAGTTTCAGATCAAATCGCTACTTATTCCAAGATGGAATAGATAAATAAAACGTTAAAGAAACCGATAGTAGCTCCATATTCGAACTATCATTTTAAATTGCGAAATTAATTTCCCTGAATATTACTAAATAATAATTTTAAATCAATTATTTAAGAAACTTACTCCTTTCAAAACTCATTTCATCGATTTCGGATTCAAGAATAACCTGGTTCATTTTTAATGACCTTATTCTAAAGCCACAGGGAAGGATAGCGATTTCACTCATTCAACTTCCTTTCGAAATTGGCGCGAAACGCTTAACGGCCTTCGAGAATGAAGCAGAAATCGAAGCAATTACTTAAATAAACTAAATCATTGGACAAAAGTGTTATCTTCGCCACTTCTTAACCTTACCAGACAGATGATTTTTGATTTTTTCTATGTTTTTATGTTCCACCATAAGGAAATTGATAAAGAGATTATATGATTCCTGAATAAATTTGAATGGCACAACGCTTTATTTGTATATTTGTTCTTATTTCTATACTCAACAGTATTCAGCTGCTAGCATATTTTTTTTAATCTGTGGTGTGTAATCAACGGCTAATTTAGTTGTATTTTTGCTATCCGAGAGTTCTTGCGGTGTTTCATCAGAAATATTCTTAACCAATCTAGTTGTGGTAACAGACTCAATTGGTTCAGATCATTTAAACTGAACCTCAGCAAGCGGTTTCCTCAAAAGTCTCTCGCATACTCTTTAAAAAGGTGAATTTGTATTTTAGATTTGAATGGAACAACGTAAATTTGAATGGAACAACGTAAATTTGAATGGAACAACGTATTATTTGTATATGTTAGATCATTTAAACAAAACATGGGGAAGCGGTTTCCTCAAAAGTATCCCCCATACTGTTTAAAAAGGTGAAATTGTGTTTTAGATTTGAATGGAACAACGTTTGGAACAATGGAACAATGTAAATTTGAATAGAACAACGTTTTGCTTGTATATGTTGTTAGATCATTTAAACTAAACCTAAGGAAGCGGTTTCTTCAAAAGTCTCTCGCATACTCTTTAAAAAGGTGAATTTGTATTTTAGATTTGAAAGGAACAATGTCTTATTTGTATATTTGTTCTTATTTCTATACCCAACAGTGTTCGACTTCGAGCATATTATTTTTAATTATGAAAATTGTGATTTGTATTCAACGGCTAATTTAGTTGTATTTTTGCTATCAGAGAGTTGTTGCGTTGGCTCATCAGAAATATTCTTAACCAATCTAGTTGTGGTAGCAGACTCAATTGGTTCAGATAATTTAAACTAAACCTGAGTAAGCGGTTTCCTCAAAAGTCTCTCGCACTCTCTTTAAAAAGGTGAATTTGTGTTTTAGATTTGAATGGAACAACGTTTGGAACAATGGAACAACGTAAATTTGAACAACGTTTTATTTGTATATGTTGTTAGATCATTTAAACTAAACCTAAGGAACCGGTTTCTTCAAAAGTCTCTCGCACTATCTTTAAAAAGGTGAATTTGTATTTTAGATTCAGTTTTTTTAAATGACTGAAATCAAAATCTGACACCGAACTACTATTGTAGTCACAAAATCACTTATCTAATTTGATATATTTAAATAATTTGATATATTTTGTTTACGAATTATCGCGTTGAGGCGCTTCTTAAAGTATTCACTTCACAAATATTCAATCCGCTTGTTGAATTTGGCTCAGAATTTGTTAGTTATGTACATTGTAGATATTAAATCTGTATACCGAATTTCAACCATCTAGCTTTCTTCGTTTTATGTTTTACTTTTTAACTTATTTTCACACACCTGGAGAGACAGACTTCCGAAGAAATTATGCTGAACATCTAACATAAATCTATAAACCTGGCGTGAGTATCACATACCAAATTTCATCCTTCTATATCAAAGCGTTTTTGAATTATTTTTTTCACAGACGGACAGACATTTTCCAAAAATGTTTTTTTCGAACGCAGGTAAATTTAAAAGGAAGAGATTCATCAAAGCCTCGATCAAATTTTTTGACGATTACAATACTTTATATTTCGCATATGGGAAAATACAAATATTAAATAAAAAAATATTATATTAATGAATCCATGTAAATTATATAGTTCACGGCAAAGACCACTTCTTCAGATTATTAGTACTTTTAGTATATTTTTAGTACATTTTTATGAACTCTTTTTCTTTGTTTGTTCAGTACAATTTTTGCAGTCAATTTTAAACTAATATAAAACGAAGCAAATTTCCGATGAGCTAGACTAGAAGCATTAAAAATAAAATACATGGTACGAGTTGTAGGACACCATTTCAACAAATCAAAAATACTATTTTTGAGAAAATTACTGCAATTTTCATCACAATACAGAATTTGCTGATTACAAATCGGATATTTTAAAATAATACTTTAAAAAAAACTAAAATAAAACTAAAGACTAAATTATTATTCAACTTTATGCAACGAAGCCATCTGTATGACTCAAAGCTATAACATTGTTTCAAATTGATTGTTTCTAATTGAATCAAATTACTGTGACACATTTTTAAACACTAAAATGTTTCCAAGTTTTCAAGAACATGAAAGATTCTGATAAAACAGATAATTAATAAAGAAAACCAAAATTTCGGAATATTTCCTTCCTAAGAACTATCCATAAGCAGCGAATCATTTGGATCTTACATCCTTTAAGCTGATTAGACGAGCATATCAGGCGACTGATTAAATCGGAGGTAATCCTATTCCTAGAATAAAGCCGGCGGATTCGGGGTTTTGTTGCCTTACCGAGTGAAAAGAGAGTGAAGGTTTAAATGGTTATTGCTTTCGCCGATTCAATTTCGTTGCCATCATTTACATAATTTCAATTGGAATTGTTCACTCTTGATTTAACCAGAGATGTTTTATTTATTGAAGATAAAACGAAGCAAAACATGTTAGTAAAATTAAAGTTATTTTCTTGCAGAAAACCGTTTTTGATGGAAACATGTATTTAAAATAAGAAATACTAAACATGTTATATTTACTTTTGATTGGGAATCGATTAATCATGAAAAATTAGAAACTGATCAATATTTAAAAGAAACCTGCTCATAGATTTAATTTAGTATAATAGATTAAAGCTCTTCATATGCTTTGCGGGTTGGAATAAATTTTGATGATATAGCAGATGGAATTCCCTCTTTGAAATTAAACAAAGGTTACTTTAAACTTTTTTTTGTATAAAATGATGGTTTACAGCATGCATAGAATTGCAGTAGTTTTAATATTTAAATCTAGCATATATATACATATTCCTATAAGAAATAAAATAACAATAATTATCAAAATTAATAAAAACCGAAATTTAGTATGATGGTGTGATAAATAACTTTAAATTACCAATTCAATCAATTAACATAAATTCATTGCAATAGAAAATTTCAGGGGTCACCACAAAGGTCATAGGTTTAAAAAATATTATTCGTCTAGTTGCCAAATGAATTTGAAAATTGAATTATTTGAATTATGAAATATGAGTATACTTTTACAAGTATACAATTTATTATGGCCACTTAATTAAAAAAATTTAATATGGATAAGTTTAATTCAATATCTGAGGATTCTTAACATAGATTTTACAAATTTCATCGTTCAAAAGCAATTATTATTTTTTTTAAATCGTACTGATTTTGTACTAACATTAATTCTAAATGATAGAATCAAAAGAAAAATAATATTTATAAAAGTTAAACAAAAGTGTACAAGAAAATGTCTTCGCAATATTGATATTTACTTAAATTTTTATATAAAGTTCATAAATATCGTTTATGAAACTATTTAAACAATTGAATAATGCAAAAGAGAAATTAAGCTAATAAATGAACTAAAAAAGTACAGATTAAGAGAAAAGGGTGCATTTTATTAAATTTTAGACTTTCCATACGTTTTTTTAAAAATTTTGATTTCTTTTATTTGTCCGTTTAAACTTACCCTTTATTTTTAAAAACTTAATTTAATTTTTCTCGTTTCGTATTTGTCAAGGTAGAATTTTGTATTATTTTGTGAGGTAAAATTTTTCACTCATTTTCTGTAACATTATAATTTTAAATTTTTTGCATTTGTATGCTTTGGATGAAATTATATAATTTTAATATTGTTAATTCATAAATTGAAGTAATTTCTTAATTGTAAATATATGGATTAATTTTATTACATTCTAGATCCATATACATTGCACCACTTGATAGTGAATTTGAAGGGAGAAAATTAAGTTTTTATGCTATTTGAATGATCAATTATATACTACGGAATAAACATTAGAAAAATATGGAAGTCAAATTTATTTTATTTCTTAATTCATTCACAATATTGCATTATTAAAAGTGATTTATATTCTTATGTTATTCAAAATAATAAATTTTACCAGAATTTTTACAATCATCGTTCTATTATTTCACATATCCTGGCAACTAGGAATTTAGTACACAATATAAATGAACCAGGATCTATGAAAACAAAAATTTAAAGCTATTTAAAAAAACTTCAGAATAAAATGAAATGTTAACAAAGGCATTATAATGGGGACAATAGGCATTTGCGAAATTTCTGATGATAAAAAAAATCATATAATGGCTCAGGTATCAAGTATCCTCACCAGGCTACAGCTCATACATACACCTTTTTAATTCTAAATATAAGCTTCACTTCTCCAAGCCTTGCATATATTAACCATTCCACTTCTAAGCAGACCACATTTTAAATCTACTTTGACAAACGATGGCAGGACGAATGTCTCAAGCCAGAACCATTCATTTAATTGCGAGAAATAAATGAAGCACGCACAGCATGTTCCAGTCAGTCGGAATATTCTAAAAGTTAACAGCACTCCTGCGAATCCAGCTCGTTACTCACAGAAGTGAGATTTCCATTTCACGGGAAGCATAAAGAGTTCCGCTCACGTTCTCTGAGTAGCTGTTAATAAAATAAAACGCTGAAATTTAATTATGAGGCAGCAAAATTCAAATGGCGCCATTCGTCTTCCAACAAAAACCACACTGAAGCGTAATACCTTATTTAGGTTAGAATTACGGTGAATATGAGTATAACATTTAGAATTCGGGCATATGCACCTTTATTATATACAATTCTGGATATTGTAGTCAAATAATATATAAAATATTCGTGCAAATCTCATAGTATATTAATAATTTATGTATTTTGGATTTGAATTTCGAATTCCGAAAATTTTCCTATTTATGTAAAATTTGCCATATATATATATATTCAAAAACTTACTCAGCATTTTAGAATTAATTCAATAAACTGCTATACATAATATATTTGTTGTGTTTATTCTACTTAATAAACGTTTGGTTCTATAAGTTTGATTTTAATTCAAATGATTTTAAATATTTTTATTTATTATTCTGTCTGAAAATGGATAAAAAATGCCCTCTTCTATGTATATATACTAATTAGCATTATTTTGATACTGGTTTTATTCTTTCAAAAATATATAATTCAAAATTATGGTGAATTACGTATTTTTGAAAATTTAATCTTACATTTTTAAAAATTAATTTTGAAAAGTCAATTCCCTACATATCGAAAGCTTATTTATAATGCATACAGATTAATTTATTAGAATTCGGATTATGAAAAATATTTTAAATTATTAGCTTAAAGTTCATTTTATCATTCATTTCAATTTCAGTAAAGATGAGCTTATATAGCCACTAGAATTAAAATGTTTCATCACTAATACAGTTTGGACATTCGAAGAGAAGGATGAAGATTTAGCAGCTACCCTCACCATTTGATTAAGATTCAAATTTGAAAGGTATTTTAAAATAAACCATATGTCACTGAGAAATGAGATGTTATTTTAGAAAAAATAAATATTTTGTTAAATCACCTCTAACTGAAAAGTATATATATAAAATGTTGATACTAAAAATATTAGCATTTTACAGTGACAAAAAGAACAGTTACATTTTTACTTTACAGTGACAAAAAGAAAAAAAATCTAAAACTTGACAATAGTTGTTCATGTACATCTCAAAGTTTCGTATCCTTCAGAAAAATTCGTCTTCGAAACGAATAACCTAAAGAAACTCACTTCCGACTTTCTAGCGAAGATCCGAAAGGGAGTAGAAAACAAATCAAAAGTAAACCAAATTTGAAGAACAATCGCTTTTCTTTCACACTGTACCTAATTTCGTATTCGAGAAAAAGAATCAACTGTTTCAAGAGTGATCTTCCCTGTTTTTCACGGGGGGGAAATCTAAGTTGGTTTTGATCTCTCGCGAATTGGAACATAAACCCTAAATATGCTAATAATGATAAAAGGAAAGAAGTTTGAAATGGAACAAGAAAATTTCTCTCTTCTTTTTGCATTTCCCATAACATAGTCTGCGAAACTAAATTTTTGCTTTTATAAGATGTGAAAAAAAAGGTGGAGATTGTGTCTTGTAGGTAATGCTGCAGGCAAGCTCGATTTTTAGTTCGTTTTATCATTCTCGTTTTCTTTATCAGCCGATTATCGACTTCGTCTGACATCTGTTCGTTTCTTCATTGAGAGAATCGAATGAAGATAGGATTTTCGGAAACTTTCGCAATGCCAAAACTTGGCGAATCTATCGTCCTTTTTGGCGCATTTATCGAAGATTTGGAATATTCCTTTCGAGGGTTTAAACTATGGCAAATATTTTCTTAGTATTATTACAGATATTGGTCTTACAGATCTCGACTTTTGAAAAGTAATATTTGATGATGAAATCTACCAACGATTTAGAAGTGATTTTTTTTCCTTTCGCTAATGATGCTGCCTAAAGAATGAATAACCTTACAATCTAGAGTTCCACAGGTATAATAAAAAAAATTCTTTTAAATACCTAACGTTAGAATATTTTTTTTTAAAATTTCAAATTCCATGAAATATCTAATTAATGCATAAAATAGCTGCACATTATGCAAAATTTTTAAATTGTAAAATGTTTTATATATTATATATGCTATTCAAATTGTTTTATTCTAAAACCTCTTGAAACTGCAATAAATATCTATTTTATTTTAATATTTCCTTAATATTCTATAGAGATAGCCCTTATATCCGCTTTGGATTGGTCGGGTTTCTCTATAATATATATTCTGTAGGTTTTTGGGACATATACATGATAGCTTAAGTGGCAAATTCAGAATACCTTTCCTGTATATTTGATAAGAATGATTAACTGAATTTTTTAATGTTTTATACTTGCTATAATAGATTATTTATACTTAAATTGTGATGTTTTTTGTGAATTTTCAAAAGAGTCATTTGAATAAAAACATTGCAGCCAATATTTACAAAATAATTGCTTGATAACCTCTATATATTGCTTAGTATGCAATACAATGTTTTCGTAGAGTGCATTTAAGCAATAAAATAAAGTTATACATATTGGGTTGCCATTTTGTAAGTATACATTCTTTTCATATAGTGTCGCTATCACAAGATTGCTAAATGTTACGTAGAATGAAAGATATGTTATTTCTTTTTGGCCTTTATGAGAACTCTGAGAAATTATAAAAATAATATAGTTTTGAAGTTCAGAATAGAAATGAGAATTATTGAATATGTTCGTATACCGTTAAAGTATTTATTGTAACAAAAGTAATTATACAGTATCGATGTGATTTAAAATGATGAACTAAATAAAATATACATTAATTTGTTATTGAAACACGGCTAAAGCAATAAAATAAATTATTTATGTTTTACTCACGAAAAATTTAATTTATTGCTTATACAGATATTCATGTTTTTAGATATTGGACATTTTACTTTTATCAATGGATAGAACATAATGCTTCTTGGATATATGCCAATTCGCTCTATGAATAACTAGACAACTGTCGCTGTTATTTTTGTCAATATATAGTTTAGTCAGATTGATGCACAGTTATCAAGCGTTCTTATTTGCCTTCGAAAATCTAATGTCGGCAAATTTTCAGGCATTTTTTTTTCCTTAAAGGCGAATTGTTTCTTTATGCTGCCATGCCATTAAGGAGAATTTTTCCTACTGAAGCAAGTATTATCCAGATATTATAAAAAAAATATCAAAATCACTTTATGATATTAGAAAGAATAGAAGCATTACATCCAGAAAAAAAATGCAATTTTCTCAAATAAATAAATACATTTTTTATGTTACAAGAGCAGATATTTCATGATGACAACATATTTCATTTGGACGGATTTTCTTTTCTAATCTTTGGGTTTGGATAATATATCTTGCTTTCTGTAGATAATTGGTCCCTAAAAACATTTCTAGAAAAGTTTTATATTGTACTCATTTTAAATAACGATGATATTTTTAAATAATCCTACTTATAACCACAAAAAAAAAACTTTCAATTTTTTTTTCTTAAATCCTCGACTATTTCCTGAAAATGTTTGTAGAGTTTGATTTAAAAAAGCAATAGAAGACGCATCGAATGTTTTGAATTGATATTTACAAGTTTGCGCTTCTTTTTAAGAAACATTTCAACTTATTATACTGCTATATAAGTTTTTAATGTTTTCATGATGGTATTTTTACCAAATTTATTAAAATAGTCATGAATATAACGGAAATTTAAAAAAAAATATTTAAAAGTTATAATCTGATATAATTTTATATGATTTTTTTAACACCGTTGTGGTAGTTTTTAAATTTCTGGAATTTGAAATACAGAAATAAAAATAATGATCCTTTTTGAATCATTTTCATCAGCCGATACCAAAAATATTTATTGCTGAACTATATTCGTAAAGACTAAATAATATTAAAATATGAAAAAAAAAAGAAAAGTAAGTGTAATATGTAGTGATATGGCTCGTTTTCCCAATGAAATTTCGAAAAAGTACTTTCGAGAGTAATAATAAAAAATCAAGAGGAAAACTTATTATTAAGAAAAGTAAATACGGCCTCATTTGACTTTTACATAGTTATGCACCAGTAGATTATAGAGGGATTAATATAAAAATTGTTAAAATAAAAAGGAATCAATTACTTTCACACTTCGCCAAAGCATTTTATTGCGACGTTAAATTTTCATTTGAAATGTGCGTTTGGAATTGCATTATTATATTCCTAATAGTGGTCATAATAATACTGGTCATTCATAATAGTGGTTATAATAAACTGATCTTGAAAATTAAGTTTTTACTTAATTTTTTCTGCTTGTCTACAAAAAACCTAGACAGATTTTAATGATAATCAAGGTAGGGATGTGAAAGCCGGCGTCTGGCATAGGGGTAGCTCGTCTTCCCTCTGACCTAGGCGTCTCGGGTTCGAGTCCCAGTTCGGGCATGGTTGTTCTTCTTCTGTTTTCTATCTATGAGGAGTGTGAAAGTGCCTCCCTGTATAAACGAGATGTGCAAGCGAATGTGACACATAAAGTAGCTAAGTCGTACTCTTGGCCCTAGTTGGCCTACTGAAAAAAACAAGAGACGCTCTCTCGACTTAAATCTAACAGACAGCTATAATCGGGCTTGTAAAGTGCCATAAGTCACAACACAGGACTGAGAAAAGCTTTGAATATGGAGTGCTTAAATAATTAATGTGGTCATATCTTACAGTTATGCACCTTTCACAATGTGAATTCATTTTGGAGATTGCATTCTCTAAGCCACTCTCTCTTCTTCAATAAAGCTATTGTAAGATGATTATGGGAAGGAGGAGAAGAAATGCAATAGACTTCCATAGACAGTCCCAATCATGCTCTATGACATTTCTTAGAGAGTTTCATACCTACTCTATAAATGCGCATTACATATGCCTAATATTCTCACTTCTCAGAAATTCTCGACCTATTAACCTCACTTAGACATCCTTCTCTTACCTAAAAAGAAAGTCTTACTTATTCTCTAAGATTTCATTTCTGTAACTCATAGCAATCTCAGATAAAGGAGAGTAAGGGTAGCCTCGACATTGCAACAGAGGCAAACGAGAAACCATATTATTCACTTATGAGTCATAATTCATCCAAACTTCTTCCCCTCAACGTACGCTTAAGTGGAAAGAACCAGAGACCCGCTATCTGTTACCACCTTACGGTACAGATACCAAAAATAATCACACTTCTGGCGGAGTGGAATTTTATTGCTGTGTAGCGTTCTCTCGGACGCACTGACTGTCAAATATTTGACAGAAGTTTTGTGACAGATATAGACCTCTACTTTTTCAAGGATTGTAGTTGGTCCTGATTTTGTTTTTAAGAACTATAATCTTTGTCCAATAGTGTTCATCTAATACTCTTTTTTTTGTATTATATCAATCTATATGCGTACCTAATTGCATTAAAGTCTGTCAGTACGTATGGAGAAAATGCAAGTGAAAAATTTCCTCATTTTAATAATCTGCGTAAAAGGAAATTTATTATTGCATCTATTGATTATTATCTGAAAACAAATTTAAGTTGGTGGCTGTTGACATTCAGTTATTGATTTTACAAAACTATCAATTTTTATAGCATTAGAATCACATGTTAAATAAATATAACTATACACTTCGCTTAACATATAGCTATACTTTGTATTACATTTAGCTGTGACTCCACATCCATTTCCTTCCTGAAAAATGTGATTTTAACTCAAAATAGTTAGAATTTCGTCTTTCATTTTCATGCGATTTCTTTTTATACATAAAATTAGGGACTATTTTTAATCACTAGTATGGTTGCAGAATAAATTGAAGTACAATAAAAGGATTGGAAATTTAAATATATGGAATTGTATAAGCTTTGTTTGCCAAATTGTATGACATAATCAGGGAAAAATTTCGCTCTGGTAAGAAGATTTTTCAATTGTATGATATATTTGAATAAAAAATTATAAGGAATAGTTATTTTATTCTCAAAAAAGTCATGAAAAATTTACCAGCGAAATAACTACAGAATTTTCAGTGTACGAATATGTTTTGCATAAAAATATTTGACGACTAGTGGCTAAATCGCCCCCATTCTAAACTAATGTCTAATTATTTTTCAAATAATAATGTTTATATACTGAAACATTGGCTATAAATTACATCATGCTATATGCTAATAAACCGTTAAAAATATCTACTGTATAGACCATTGAACATAGAGTTACTAAATATGACACGCAATTACTTCTTGAGTATTAGGTTTTCACTCAAAAAAGAATTTCTTGAAAATTTTATTAAATTTTTTTAATAACTTAGAAGAATATTATTACACAAAAGGAAACTATTTACTTTTTACTTTAAAATACCAAAAAATATTAGTTTTTCAGTGATACCAATTTTATATTCATGGATTTTTTTCTTCAAATTAATTTATTTTTGAAAAATATTTTTAAACATATTTTACATGAATATTTTTCTTTGCTTTAACTATATGTGTGCGCATCTAAGCGTACATGTATAATTAATGGCAAATTTCAAAAATGAAGCTAAGCGTAGAGGTTCGAATTCACCTAATTATTTTAAATAAACCATTGTCTTGACCTTTTAAAGGAAAGTTTCGCAAGAAACAGTGTAACACGTTCAACTTTCGAGAGTTTTTTTTCAAACTATCAATAGTTATGTACTGATAGTGGTTTGCATTTCTCTTAGACTGGTGAAGTGTGTTCATGACTGAAAGATAATAATGCAATTGCCATGGTCTACTCAATGAAGAACTCAGAGTGTAGAAAATGGAACTCAGAGTGGAAAGCAATAAGGTAAAATTGTATTTCATTCAAAAGAAAAATTCCCTTCATCATATTATATGTATTGGTGAAGTGACAGACCACACTTTTCTGCACGGATATATCTCGACTTAACGTTATAACAACTTCAAGACTTTTGTAAATATATCAAGGTGGAAAATCGTACCTGAGTTTTCTAGAAATCTAACCATTCACTGGAGCTAGATTGTCTGACTAAACTTAAATAGACAATCTGGCTCCAGCGGAAAGAATTTTAGCTATCCGTTTGTTGTTTTATTTTACTCTAAACCAGTGTCATAAGAAATCCGTCAGATTTGGACGATGTGATGGTTTAATATGTAACAAAGTAGACCAAGACTCGCCATTCCTCAACAGGCACTAGTAGATTACCAGTTCATAGGCTCTTGAATTTAAGTCTTACTATCTGAAACGATCCAAACCTCTGTAATTACTAATCATCTATAGAATGAATGGCATTCACTTATCAATCCCTTTACAATCCAGTGTTTGTTGCATTCCGTGGATCATTTAGAGAATTAGGATGTGAAGTTGCCATACAAATAAGCAGATTGTCTGTTTCCTTGACAGTTTGATTGACAGTTAATTAATTAACCGTATTGACAAGCTAATCACTCCATTGCCGAAGAAAGGACGTACTCCTTGCTTATTCCCATACATGTAACGCTGGTAATTGGTAATATATGCATTAAGCTTCTCCAGATATCTTAGTGAGTGACGGATTATCGGATTATTCCCTGTCATCATGCTTTGATGCAAATCCTGGGCATTGCAAATGGCTATTAAGGCTATATTCATAATATTTGTATAATAAGGTTATTTTATGATTTAAGGTTATATTTATACCATTTGTAATATCAAAACAAATAAGTTCGAAACATTAAACAATAATAACAATAGTGGTTGAATAAGTATTTCAATTTCTTCTCAAATAAACATAAATTAAATTAAAGAGCGAAAATTATAATTTTGTACTTTCGCCTTTCCACTAATCGTTTCAAACATTTAGAAGATTAAAATCCTCCCTCTAGATAACGAATTATTCATGTGCGATGCGGTTGAAAGAATTCAAATAAGAAATGTAAAATATGAGCAGCATGAAAAAAAAGCAATTAAATTAAAAGCCCCCCGACGACGTTATATTACCTTTCAAAACAATGGCAAGACTTCATGTTAAGAGCGATTTTTCAAAACAAAAACGCTGACTCAATTATACCCAGTTTTAAACGTACAACAAAAAATTAAAATACAAAAAGACACCGTCAAAAAACATCAACATAAAGAATTAAAAAGAAAGGATAAAAGCAAAAAAACAACAAAAAAATCCACAAACAAAACGAATGTCCCTTTTGTCTAGAAATCCAAAGTGGCATTAAAGCAATTATATTAATTTAGATTAAAGTCATTTCTTTCGCCTCACGTATTTCGCTGTCAGGACGTTTCTGGAATATTTTTTCCATCTTATTTTCTTCGTTCCTAGTTGGCACATTTTCTTGCTATGATTGACGCATTCTGTGTGGCAACCCTAGAGCGTCCTCTTCTCCAAAACGCATCATTGCTCCGCCGCATCCCCTGCTCTTCCTCCTCTAGAAGAAAAACTTTCATCCAATCCTCGTTTCTTTCTTTCTTTTTTTAAAATCTTTTTTCGAATTTTTTCTTACCATTTTCGATATCGGTTGCCTGCAGAATTTTCCCTCGAGGGAGGGAATTTATCTGAAGGCAGGGAATCTCGTTTAATGCTTCCAGAGGATCACAGGAATATTATATATGGCACACCAATGCCCTTGGCTTCAGACTAAGTGATGAAGATAAAATTGCATCTGTATTTTCTGTGTATGTAATGATGTAATGAACCGTCAGTCCTAAATAATAGAAAGAACGTCCTTAATCCTTTTTGTCTATTGCTAGTGAAAGCGTGCTTTCTCTATTTATAGTAAATTGTTAACAGAATATATATATATATATATATATATATATATATATATATATATATATGCGCGTGTGGTTAATTTCAGATAATTTCATTTTCCAGTCTAAATATCTGTACTTTTCTAAATATCGTCTGCTTATTAATTGCATTTTTCTCTCTTTTGTTTTTGGCAACTATTGAAATGTTATGTTTACTTTTGATGTGTTTGTTCTATGTAGTATTTTATTCGAGCGGATATTAAGGAGAATGCATACACAACAAGAGAAAGCACAGATTTTATGGTGGTTCATAGAAACGAAATCGATAGTGCAAGCACAGAGAAATTTCAGAAGAATTTACCAAAAAAGATCCTCCATCCAAAAACAGCATCTTGCGTTGGAAAAAGAATTTTCTAGAAATTGGAAGTATCGCAGATAAGAAACATTCCGCACGTCCTTGCACAAGTGATTTTGATGTTCAGCGTGTCAAAGAGACATTTTTACACAATCCTAGAATATCTGTGAGATCAGCGGCAAAAGAATTGGATATGCCAGTTTCGACGGTGTACAACGTTATTAAGAAAAAAATTAAGACTGCATGCATACAAAGTTCAAATTGTACAAGTTTTGGAACCGAACGGTAGGCCTAGGAGAATGGTCTTTGCAATAGATATGCTAAGGAGGATAGAAGATGATGCTGATTTTCTGAAGCGCATAAAGTTCTCCGATGAAGCATCCTTTCATGTTTCTGGAATTGTTAATCGCCATAATGTGCGCATATGGGGATCTGAAAACCCCCATGAATATCGTGAGGCACAAAGGGATTCCCCAAAGGTTGAAGTGTAGTGCGGACTAATGCACGACCGAGTCATTGGGCCTTTCTTTTTTACAGAAAAGACGGTCTCATCAGTCGTATACTTAGACATGTTGGAAAACTTCGTATTTCCACAACTAGAAGAGCTTCAGCCACATGTCTTTTTGCAACAAGATGGTGTGCCACCTCATTGGGGTACCATCGTTCGTACTTCTTTGAATGTCCATTTTCCAGGAAGATGGATTGGGCGAGGAGGTCCAATTCCTTGGCCACCCAGATCACCTGACATAACGCCACTGGACTTTTTCCTTTGGGGGTTTGTAAAAGCGAATGTTTTCAGGAGGAGAGTGTCGAACATTGATGGCCTAAAAGCCAGAATTACAACCTCAATAGGCTCTGTGGATGCCGCTACCTGGCGTGAAATTGACTATCGACTTAATATTCTCTGTGCGACGAAGGGGGCACACGTGGAAGTTCATTGACAAGGGACATGAAACTTTTTGAGTCTATTTAACCATTTATGTTATTAATTTTAATCTATCTTTATTATTTTATGAGTTATTAAACATCAAAATGGGTCCGGGACTAAATAAACACCCTGTATATATATAT
>JAPMOR010116092.1:93875-129786 GCA_026543865.1 Argiope aurantia
TATATATATATATATATATATATATGTATGTATTTGTAACTTTAATAGTAGTTTTTATCAATAACCTTAGTGTTCTTCCAGAATTCTCATATTTTTGCATTATTATTCTTGACATGTTTAATATCCTTTCAGAATTCTAACGATTTTCACGGGAGGTATGTTTAAAACATTTTTTTTAAATTTATTTAACATAGAAAAAATTATATGACAAAACACTGACATCACAGAAAAGATACATGCACACACATATATTTTTATTTTTAGATGAGTGGAAAATTATTTTTACTGGAATATTTACGAAATTTTTCGCTGAAAATTGTCAAATTTCTTTGAAATTTTTAAATAAAATTCTAATAATTTAAAAAAAGATTCTCTTCAAGGTGCACGTTTTTCATAATTCAAATTATATGTGTGTCTCTTCTGATAACTCTAAATCAAACTTTCTATTCTGTAGAGCATCAATACATATACAAAGACATTCATCTTTATTATTAAGTAAAGATTACTGCTATATTATCTCCGTAACAATCCAATGACCTAACAAAAATTGCTATATAATTCTCGTTGTAGTATTTATAATTCAGAGAGAAACAAATGATAATCTATTTGTTATTTAAATGCTTTTAAGTATTCTAAGATTAAAAATCTATTTTTTGGAAAATATTTTCAGTTATGTTACCGCTTCTCTTAATATTTCCTATAATGTTCTTCAAACCATTAACATAGTTAGAATAATGATAATGAAAAATGTGGTATTGAACTTGTCAGAAAAATGATGTCATTATAGAATTCTGAATTTTGGAGATAAAAAGACTAAGCAAAAATAGGTTTTCATTTGCAATTTGTTTATGTATTTTCTAGTTAAAATTACTTTTGTGTGAGATTGGTAGCTGATAAATTAAATATAAATCTTGATGTTATGAATTTAGCAGTGAGCAATGGCTTGCAATCGATATTCTCTACTGCAATTGTAAAACATTTTTCATCAGTAAAGTAATCATCATTGAGAAAATTTTGAGTAATATTACATCTTTTGCATAATGATTGGTCTAATTAAAGTGACATTTAGCCTTTTCTGTATTTTTCATGTTCTTTTATTGAATGAAGAAAGGTAGACACTTTTCAGTTTAAAAAGTTTAATCGATGTCACAGATATTCTAGAAATTTATAGCGAAAAATGGGATAATATGATATGTGTTAAAGGAATAATGATATCCGTTAAGAAATATATTTTTTGAAATCGTTTGTTTAATAAGAATGAAATCATCTTTTTGTTTGAATCTTTTGATATATTAGCATATATCAAATGTTTGATCATTATTATAATGTGCATTTAACTTAAGGTTAATTATAAAATGTTTCTTATATATTACTAACAAATTTTCACTACAATGTTTGTTATTTCTTACAGATCCATGTGAGACAACCGTGTGTGGGCGTGGTCGCGAGTGCGAAGTCAACCAATTAGGAGAGGCCGTGTGCATTTGTCAACGCATCTGTAAAAAGAGGAAGAAGCCAGTGTGTGGATCAGACGGACATTTCTACATCAATCACTGCGAGCTTCACAAAACAGCCTGCCTCACGGACAAGAATATCGTTATAGATCACAGAGATGCATGCCTCAAGAAAAAACGTAAGACATTTTACAGCTAAAACAAAGTTATTTAAATTTCTATTTTTCTAAACGAAATGAATGCATAAGTTATCAATGTTTTAGATACACAATATGTAAATTCATGTTTATGATAAAAAGAATCAACATCAAAAGTGCCCTTTTGATAAAAAGATATTTAATTCTCGTTTTCTGAGGTGACGTTGGCATATTCAGAAGGTCTAGGAGTTGGAAACTTTCAAGTTCGAAACGTGATTCTACTAAAATTATTACATTCATATCGGTTTAATGCTCACGAAATCTTATATTGAAACGTTCTAAAACTATTGTGAATCTGAAGCTCAAAGAAAAGGCCTCAGCTAACTGTCCTAAATTTAAGTTAATTTAAAATTGGATGTTAATTCCTAACAACTTATTCTCTCTTTGTCAATAATCTTAGGTATTGATATGTGTCATCCATTTTATGATAGAGTAACATCTTAGAACTTATGAAACTAACGTCCATACAAAACAATGTTGTTTCATATATTTGAAAATATCAGTGTAAATATATCGTTAGAAATCTGTTGTTGAGGTATGAAATCAAAGCATACATTTGATTGCAATTTATGGAAATGTACTAGTATAACATGATTTATTTATGCATTTATTCGAATTAAGCTAGTCTTGATAAAAGTCAGTTGAAAATTTGTACTTGAACTTAATTAATGAGTTAATTTAATTCGAATTCCATTAGTAATTACAAAATTGCCTCATTGCATGTTTACGTCTAGATTTCGAATTGCGTATTGAATGGAAAATTATTTAGCTAATGAATTTAATGAAACATAATTGAATGAATTGTTCAAATTCGCATAAATTTAATTTTAAACATAAATCAGTTAAATTAGAATCCACATATAATATTTTCAAAGTAAAATTCTAGATATTTTTGCTGTACGTCTGTCTGCGAACCTTGCTTTCCAAATGCCTCTAAATTAAGAAAAATCTAAAGTAAAGTAATCTGCCCAATTTTATGTCTTGTCATTTCTGATTAAAAGTAATTTTATTTTGCTCAAAAAATTAATTCAAATAAAATATTGATTAGTGCATTATTATTATATGTCTTTATATTATAACTTCTATAAACTCTATATTTTCTATATACATAACATTAGAGATCTGAGTTTAAATTAGGTTTAAAATCAGTAGAATTAGGATTTCTAACTTGATGGGACAGATAGTACTTTCTAACTATTTAAAGTGCTTCAAAATTTTCTTAAATGTTTATAAGTAATAACAATATCTTAAGTTTCAACTGGCAGACTGTTGACTTTCACTTCGAACTGATCAAAATTCTACTTTTCTTGTGCAATTTTAATTCAAAGGTAACTTTCTCCATTCCCTTTTAATGGTACACTGATGAATCGTTACAAACATCATAAATAATTTATAAATAATTAAAAATATCTATAATATTAAAATTTACTATAATTTTATATAAAATATCTATATTATTAAAATTTGCTACAATTTTACAAACCTGTTTTTTAGGACTTATGAAAGCTTGCGTGGAAATTGTTATTAATTATATTTTGCCATCGAAGTGGAAAATAAAATTAAAAATTAACAGATAAAGATATCGCAATATTTTATATAGCTTTTCAAGTCATTGTTTTTCTCTTAAATTTTTCAAATGACCTTTTTTGTTTTATTACATATTAAGTATGGTGATTAGATATTTTAGTTTATAAATTATTCTTTGAAATTAATAAAACTGAAACTTATTTATATGCAATTTTTGCATGTGCTTTAATTTTCAGTTGTTCATTTACAATAACCCAACTCAAATGAAAGCTAATTTTTGAGTTGTAAACAAACTTTTCAATGCTGATGCTTAATATTAATATTCTTTACAGATTTGACTAACTATTAATGTTTGAATATGTGATGGGTTTTAAATCACTGATAATAAATAATTCATCTTTTTTTCGCATTAAATTCTAAATTGAGAGTTAGTTAAATTTTATTAACTAATTATTTCATTGGAAAAGTTTAATTAGAGCATAGTTTAAAGTGCATAATTTAAATATAATATTTGTCATTTAAAAGTTCCTTTAAATCATGTTAATTCCAATACCTCTACATAAAATTTCTCAAATTTTGAATTTGTCTGCTCATTCTTAATGCAGCCCACTTTGAAAATTTGTAAAAGTTCTATATATAAAATACTAACGTATGAGCCATAGAAATCTATCTTATTACTTAATATTCAATGAGAAGCGATCAAATCTAATCTTAGATTGATTCAATGGAGTTTTTATAGTTACATTTACATAAATACTTCGCTTAGTTAATTAATGGAGCTGCAAAATATTATGACAAGTATTCGGTAGAGGATTCACCGAGTCACCAAAACGTCCATTCAGACAAAGGAATGAATTAAAAAATAGGCTTCAAATAGAGAGTTTAAGATAAGTAATGAGTAATCGCTGTGACTTGCCTTTGAAAATTGATATTCATGTCTTACAAAACAAGTCCTTGTATTATATTAAGACACTATTATATTTATTATATTTAAGAATTTTATCGTTTTAATGATATCCATTTTATTTCCTTACAAATTTTAATAATGCCTTTAAAATCAATTTGATGTGTATTGAGACTTATGCCACTTTACAGCCAGCTGACAATTATCTGTCAGCGATTTAAGCCGAGTGAGCGTCTCTTGTTTTTTCAGTAGTGCCAACTAGGGCCAAGAGAACGACTTAACTACTCACACGTCACAACCCTTTTTACGGGACATTCATTCATTTACAGATCGTATTTAGACCTGTATCACAGAACGATCACCTCTGAACCAGTACTCCTAATGGCATTACTCTCGCCGTGGAGAATTTTGTGACCGCGACAAATTTATACTTACGCCAGCCGCCGCACAGACGGAGGGTCTTCGAACTCGCAACCCAAGGGATGCGAATTCAACGTCCAACCAACCAGGTTATCCCGGTCCTTCTATTTGATATACTATACGTAATGATGTTTTTAAATGTTATGATGAACATCCATCAATATATTTCATCGCGCGTTTGTGCCATACATTAATTACATATAAATCTAATTTCCGCTTTCATAAAGTATACACCTCTTAATTTGGAGTCAACTGATTCAATTAAATTCACATTTTTCAGCTGCATCAAAAACAAAATAATTTATTTAAAAGAAAACGCATTACATATTAATTATTTCACAGTCTGAAAAGTTAATAACCTTCATGATCAAACTGGTCGCCAAAGGTTAATAGTTTACAAAAAGAATCAAACGTTTCAGAGTGTGGTGTTTAATTCATTCCTAGTGACAAGATTGCATATAAGAAAGTGTACGATACAATTTTATCAAAGAACTGTTGATTATTTCATGATGTGTGACTTATTGTATTTTGTAAGATGTACGCAATCATATATGAAAGCACTAATATTGGGTCATTACTTGCAGATCTTGAGAAAGTCACCAAACCAACAAAGTCAGCTGTTCCCTTCCACGAAAAGAAAACGGAAGATGATGGTCTTCCATGGAAGAATTTGCCACCCTTTGAGTCTAGGAGAACAATTGTTGTTACAGCAGATCCAAACCCGGACTCGACTCAGAGAGAATGCTCTCACGAAGACTATGATTTCATGAAAGAGAATTTGCTCGTCTTCAACAATGAAAAGCTTATGGATAGTAAAAAATCAGGTAATATCGCCTATTCATTTTGATTTATATGTTGTCTCATTATATAAAAGTAGTCGGAATATATTTAGTGAAGGCTTTTAATTATACATATATTTGTAATATTTTTCCTTTAATTCTCTTCTCAGACAAGAATAAAAGATATTATGAATTATTATTATGGTATTATGATTTATTACGATATTATGACTTTACTTATAATATATTATTAAGATCAAATATGATTTTTCTGGATGGTTTTGTTTAGACAAAAAAGGATGAGGCACCCATTATTTGTGCACTTTTCGCGAACTAAATTTTCAACAAACAAAAGTTTGGAATGGAAAATTTAAAAGTACATTTGCTTTGATATTGGTCTTAGAACATAACAGCGGGTTTTTTTTTTTTTGATAACTAGAATCATTATTATAGTCAAGAATAAAATGAACGATCATATTGTAACTAAATAATCTTAGGTTGTTTGAAATCGTGTATTTATGAAGTATGCATATAATTATGTTCAAGATATGCTAGCTATCATTCTTTGATTTATAGCTCTCTGGGGTTCCTTACAAGTCATGGGGTGTTGCAAAAATTATTATGCTCAATCTATTAATATCTCCAGTATTTAACAACCATGTGTCTCATTTTTTTTATTTTACCACAGTTACTTACCTAACAACATCTTTTGATTTTCCATCAATCATACTTTACTATTTTTCTGAAGGCTTATACTAAGATATATTCTGTTCCAAACTTTAAATCACCCATTTTGGACTTTAAACTCTTTAAACCTAATTTGGCACCTCCTATTTTGTATCAATCTTTTTCCTCTCAGTAAAAAAGCTTTACAAAAGAAATTAGTCAGTATTTCAATAATTCTATTATATTCTGTCAATATATAATTTAAATGATTCAAAATGAAATCAAATGCTGATGTATTTATGAAAAAATATGGATTGATTCTTTCAGATCCAGCACACATTTTTCTCAATTAAAAAGTAATCTGTTTGAATTATGAATTATGCATTTAAAGATACTCTAATATTTACTGCAAATAAATTCATTTGTGGTTTAGGCAATGAGTACTTGGTGAGCATCATGTTCTCCCACTACGACCAGAACAACAATGGACAGCTGGAGGCAGAGGAGCTGTGGCAGGCGGCTGAACGGGACCACCTGGGGCAACTGTCTACCTCCTGCATCCTAGCGGACATGCTGCTCTTCGACGACGCAGACAAGGATGGCCGTCTAAATATCAACGAGTTCTACTTGGCCTTTAGTAAGTTATACAGTAAGTGGACACCCTTTTCCTTTGGCTTGCTTTGCTTCTGTCTGGTCTCCCATGTTATTCGTTTCCCTGTCCACTTGCTCTCCAAATTGGTGCCAGTTATACTGCTTTCATCACACTAAATGAATACGTTTTATAGACAAGGTAATTAATAACGTTTTATAGACAAGATAAAATTCTGTAACGACAACAATATGTTTCGACTTAGTTCTGAATCAAGAAATCATCGCTATAATGTAGGTAATGCAAAATTCCAACATTCCATTAACTAATACATTCATTAATTCCAAAAAATGAATAGAGAGGCTTTATTACTATAAAATAAATATAGATGCATTAATTGTATGCAATTATTAGACATGAATTAATACTAGAAATTGAATACAAATGCAGTAATACTATATAGTGAACAGAGATGCATTAATACTATATATTTCTAATACAATGAACTGAACTAAATAATAGACTAGACGCTATTTAAAATTTCATTTCCCATTTAAGCAATAAAAGTAAGTACGACAGATTTCTATTGAAAAATTGAGAAAGTTAAACTTTAGATATAAAAATAATTTAAAAGATAATAAAATTATTTGATTATTTCTTTATATAATTTGTATCAGTTACAGCTGATAATTTAAGTCATCAATTTATTATTTATTTAAATATAAGAGAACATATAATAAATGCATTTCATGTTTCCGAAACCTAGAGCCAACAGCAATCTCTATATAATTGTAACTTAAAATGACGGAACAAACAGCTATCCTAAGTCTTCTTTTAAAATAGCTTTCACATTTCTCTATCCAATTGAAATAACTTAGTGAAAGAAAATGAGAGTTAAAACATGCTTATTTTTAAAAAAAAGGAAAAAAAAAATTAAGATCTTATAACATCATAAATAACTAATAAAGTGAAAATCAATGGTAAACAAAAGTAGAAAAGAAAGTGCTTAAAACACTTGAAAAAGGTTAAAAAAAATGTAAAACACTTGCGGAATGAGTGCGCTGTAATTTAAGAAACACTGTGGAAATAAATTGTAAACCAATATTAAAGTAAAAACAGAAAGTCACACTTGGCAAACAACTCATTAATTTACTTACTTCAGAATAAAATGAATGCGGATCACTAAAGGAATTATAGTATTTCCTGGAGACAGTATCGGACAATTAAGTAAAATGATATTTCCTCACTCAAAATACTATAATCGACCCATGGTATAATATCTGAGAAAAACAAAAGGTACAAAATAAAATGAAACATTACAAAGGAAAGTGAACAATATATCAAGGTTAAACAAATGCATGCGTAAATAAAGTAAATAACAAAGAAAAAGAATGAATTCTCTATACTTTGCGTGAGTGGAAGGATGGTACAGCCAAAATGTATCACGTGACTCGATTTTTGGCTTGCATTTGTGAAGTTGCCAATTCAAGGTTAAGAATTTTTGGGTGCGACGAAGATATCGATTGAAGAATGAACTGTAAATGAAAAGAGTAAAACCATTTTAAGTTTAAAAAAAGATTTTATATTTATCTATTTTTTCAGCTACAAATTTAGAGAAGTCAGTATTCACCAACACCCTACAGACTTTTTATACCTAATTATAGAAACGCAAAACAATATAAAAGTTGGTATCAATGGCAAAACAATATAAAAATTGATTTCAATGGCAAATGATTTCAAATTTAGTATTGACAGATATATTTTTAGGAATTCTAATATATTCTACAAGATTTGCAAAAACACCATTTAAAATCAGTCCATAATAATTAAGAAAATATGCAACACAAAATGTAATAACAGACACAGTTAAAAATGAAATCAAATGCGTAATAGATAACTTAATCATTAATAATATCACCACCTCTGCGTTTGAACCTTTAATTAATGACTTTTAGATATCAATAAGGATTGCATTTCAGAGCGATGTTGGTGAAGTTCTATAAAAACTGCTGTGGTTCCCAAACTAACAAAGGTTGAATTGAAAGTCATTGAATTGAAGAACATAATTTGAACATTATTTAAAGATCCTAAATATTTAAATAATAATAATGTTTTTCCGGTCATCTTTTATTTAAAGCTATTATTTTTATTCCAGCTACCTTCCATTTAAAAATAAAATATTATTCGTTATTATCATTTTAGCACTATATAATTTAAATAGTTTTTATATTTATCATTTATCAGTTATTCTGCAATCGAAATCATCATCGCACCAGATCAGCAACTTTCGCAAACGCGCGCTAAATGTCAAGTGAATACATTTTAGCTGAATCAGCTTTTCAGTCACTCGGAGAATTCATTAAGTCCTTTCTTTCTGTTAGTTTATTTTCTTACGTCCATTTTTGCTAACTTTGGTAAATTGTGCACTTTCATTTAAAAATTTTATTTTTAATTTGAATATCAGACTTAAATCGTTTTTCCAGCTACAGTAATTGTCTGCTATGGTAGAAGAATTTTTCAACATAATTGTGGGATCGCAGATGAAAATTTAAGTGGTAAATTCAAGAATTGCTGAAAAGAAAGCTCTTTATTTCTATAATATATTTAGAGAAGAAGTTTTCCAAGTTTAGAGACTAAAAGAAATAAAGATACATTTTGGGAAAGGAAAATATTTAAACAGTTATAGGAGTTTATTTAGTTTGCATTATCAAATCGTCTGCAAAACTGTTTGAGTTTGAAGACATAAAGCAAGATATTTTTCTGTTAGGGAATATATTTGCATGATGCAGCGATTGAGAAGTCCACTGAGAAGTTAAAGTGTTTTAATGTATATAAGTATTATAATTAAGTATTATACAGGGTAGTTATAATTAAACTTCCCCTATAAACAACATCCTACAAAGTAAACGGGTGGACGGATGCAACGAAATTTGATATATAGACTATACACAAAATGTACTCAAGGAATTTCGAAAAAAAAGTTCCAAAATGTCCACTGGAGGACGCATTTTCCGGAAAAACCGTAAATTTAACACAATAAATGACCAAAACGGAGTACAGAAACAATATTAACAATCCAGAACAAGAATTATGAGTAATAAAATGTAAAACAGGGAAAAACTGTCAGCTCTAGGGGAAAAAATGTCGAAATTTGCATGCTTACGAAGAAGAGGAAATTTTATGCAAAACAGGTTAGGGTATGAAACATTTGCAGACGTTGTCATGTTTTATTTTGATGTTTCGGGCTGTAATGATGACGGTATCTTTAGTTGAACGCGCGTTATTGGTGAAGCTGTTTTGCGAAAACAAGGGCAATGCTTCTGCTGCAGTTCGTGAATTTCGTCGTGTAAAGAATCTTCGCCGTGTAAAGAATCAATGTCTGCTAAAGGTATCTGGGCCATGATTAAGAGATTGGAAGCGACGGAAACAGTCAGAGTTCAATGTGGAAAAAGCCGTAAACCTGTCACACTGGTACTTGCTGATTCCGTCAAGCTAGCTGTTGCCGCACAAATTTTGCAGGTGAATGAGGGTGTCACATGGAACACCTTTCCCTACATCGTTCTGCACACGATTTGCCCTAATCAGTTCTTGCTTCTGCAGCCTCAACTTTTTTTTTTCTCAAACAACGTACTGTTATTTTTTCTTAATGTGGCTCGATGACAAGGCAATCAGGAACTAATCATTAAATGTTAATATTGTTTCTGTATTCCGTTTTGGTCATTTTATTGTGATAAATTTAATGTTTTTCCGGAAAAGATGCCCTCTGGTGGACCTTTTAGAACTATTTTTTTCCGAAATCTTTTGAGCACACCTCGTGTTTAGGCTATTTTCCAAATTTCGTTGCAATCAGTTCAGCCGTTTGCGCTGTAGAATTCTGTTTATATGTTGAAGTTTAATTATAACCACCCTGTATATATCTCCCCTATATGTATCTCCGAAAGTACTTGCATCGATAATAATAATTCAGTACCAAATGCTTTCAAATCTAGTAATTTTTGAAAAATTTTGAAAAATGAAGCATTACATATAATAAATGTTTTTATACTAATTGCAATATCTTTCTACGAATAATGTTATTGAATTCGATTTTTTTATACTTCTAATTCCAATAAGAGAACAGAGATTTTTCACTAAAGAAAACGAAAACGATTTTCAATATAAAAATCTCAGAGAAAATTTTTTCAGATAAAATTAATTTTTTAAGTGCTGCGACAATGCATATCCTGCATTCCTGCTGTATGTCCAGGCAATCCCCAGATGACGCATGCACGTTGAACTAGATATTTGAAATTTCTAATGCATGCCATTCTACATGTAGTGTTCAGAGATAGAATAAGTGTTTTATTGGTGTTTAACAAAGTGGTTTTTCATAATTCTTCCATTAAACAATATTAAATATTCTGTAAAATTTGTTATTTTTATTATCCAACTATATTTTTATGCATTATATGTATGATTAATTTATTTTCAGGAAAATAAACTGATAGAAAAATATGTATAAACATTCAGAGAGTTTGCTTTTTTAAAAATATTCTCATAAAATAAAAACGAATTAAATGGAAAAGGCAATGAAATTGATATTCATCTATCAATGCAATGAAAATTTCCTAAAAATAATATTCAGTTAGTTTCAGTATTTAGTTCAGTAATTTGAACACTTTTGAAGGTTCTTATTAAATAAACACAAATCTTCAATTAGCTCTTAATTCTTGACTTTAAATTTTTCTAAGATCCAATATTCAGTGAAGATTCTTCGGCAAAATGCTCTTGTAATCATATTTATTAGGTGTCTTCAAGTTTAATTAATTATTTCGAATTAAGACGGAGCTATTAATTTGCATAATCAATGCAAGAAGAAATAATTTGTTCCAATTAAAATACCTAACCTAATATATATCTGTGATTTTAAAACGTAATTTGACAATCTGTCGAATGCTGTTATGAATTTCTTGAGCGATTTTTATTTAACACTCACATATAAAGATATTTCTCTTATTCTATTGCAATATGTCGCTACTTTATTACCAACTAATAATTAATTAAAGCCAACATTTTTCATGCTTTTGACAACATTACATTGCAACTATTTCGAAGAATGATAATAATAGTTATACATCGATCATCATGGCATTTGTTTATAAAAACCTTTTTATGCTTACACATCATTTTCCAGGTGTATCGGTAGTATCTCTGGACAAAGCATTGGAAGTAAACCACGTGACTGCACGTGTTGGTGACAACGTGGAAATAAAATGTGACGTCACCGGTACACCTCCACCCCCTATTATTTGGAGAAGAAATGACATGGATCTCTCTGTTCTCAATGACGAAGAGATCAAGGTGAGATCGATGTAAAAATGAAAGGTGAAATGATGACTCTAGAACTGCTTTTTACAGCTGAAATTCTACTCCATCTTATCCAAAACAAAATTTCTGATTAATTTCTTGCAATAATAGTTTTATATTATTATCAGATCTATAATTTATATTATCACCAGAATTATAAATTATATTGTCGTCAGAGCTACCATTTACACTATCATCATAGCTTTAATTTATATTACCATCAAAACTATATAAAATATTATCACCAAAGCTATAATTTATATTGTCAATAAAATATTTTACGGAGAACTTTCTGAAAATAAAAAGTATTGTAAATTCCTTTCTCAAAATAACGCCTTAACCTGCAATTAATTTACTGCTATTGCAGCCAAAAGGCTCAGAAGTATTGTTATAATAATAGCGTCACAATATTGCAATACTTTCAGTATATTGCCGCATTGACGAAAGACAGACGAATCTCCATGGCCGAATGGTCATGGCATTGGTCTCATGATCAGGAGACCTGGGTTCGAATCCAGCTAGAGACAATACGATTAATAGTATATGTAGATACTTAATTTCTTGATTTTATGTTTTCCTTTATTTCATATTCCAGAAGATACTGGACATTTCTTTCGTTTACCAGACAAGTGTTCTGGACTTTTCTTACTGTCTCCAGAAGAGTATTCTGAAACTTTCTCTGCTTGAATACAAGCAGAAGATTTGTCAATTACTGTATTCTCAGTTCTGAGTTGAGTTAATAAATTGGTTTAGCTCTGCTTCTTGTGTGTGTCATTGAGTCCAACACTAGAATATCTACGTGACATTCTTTGGTGGAGGCGCCGGGTACGATTCCAGTCAGCGTGGAAACTGATTTACGAAGAAGCGATCGCCTTAAAGACCTAGAACCAGAATTTGGACTTTATTATCCACAACCCAGAGAGACAAGAAAATAAACCAATCATCCTGACACCAGCATAGCCACAATACAGGAATCCATCTGTATTTACAGGAGATGTGGGACTGGACCCAAACAAATGGTTAAAAGATTGTGACAGAGTGTCAAAATTCAACAGATGGGATGACATGACTTGTCTCGCATATGTGTTCTTCTTCCTGGACGGCACAGCGAAAAAATGGTTTGAAAATAATGAAGATAAATTCACTTCATGTGATGTTTTCAAATCAATGTTAAAAGAGGCCTTTGGGGAAACACAGCACTATGTAAAGAAAGCAGAAGATAGTTAAAGTATCGAGCTCAAAAATCTGGCGAAAGCATGCAATCATACATCCAAAGCATGTTGGGATTATGCCATCAAGTCAAACCAGATATGTCAGAAGAAGAGAAAGTGTCTCATTTGATGAAAGGAGTCTCCGAAGATGTTTACCAGGCACTACTGATGAAAGAAATAACCACTACCGAAGACTTTATTAAATGGTGTAGAAAGATCGAGGAGATGCAGCAAAAGAGGATCCGGGGTAGGAAATTTGAAAGGCTCCCAAATGTGGTACCAATGGCTGCAATTGATCAACAACTGGATCTAGTATCACTGGTACGTCAAATAGTACTTGAGGAGGTCCATCGCCTTATATCTCCAGTAGTGGATCCCGAACTCCAGGACAAAGGCATTGAAGCCATTGTTCGAGAGGAAGTGGAAAATGCTTTGGCTCCTTTGTCACAGACAACACCAGATTGGACAAAGGTCAAACCAAGACGACAACCTACCTATGCTGACGTTACCAGACGACCTACGCCCTTAGCACAGCAACCACAGAGGAAGACAGATGTCTGGCGCACCCCTGATAGAAGACCCGTCTGTTTCCATTGTGGCCGCCCTGACCATGTAATTCGATACTGCCGAGATCGCAAAGCTATTTTTGAGGCATATCGGGCTAATAGAAGAGATTTCAGCCGTCCGCCGTCGAATGAGGGACGCTATACCGACGAGTACAGCCGACCAGCAGTCCGAAGTTTGTCGCCCAGCCCATCACAAGGATGATCGCCGGCACGCCGCTATAGATCTCCGTCGCCATATAGAAGATCCAGTCAATCTCCTAGCCGGAGAAATGAGCAAAACTAAACTGTGAGACAGTCCTTGGGGGTGAGGCCGCTAGTGACAAAAATCCTCCGATGCCGCAACATTGTGCCGCAAAGATGAACATAGAAGAAACAACACAGAAGTAATCGTCGACAATAAGCCAGTACCTACCCTTGTGGACTCTGGAGCTTCATTTTCTGAAATCTCGGGGACGTATCGTCGCCTACTGAAGAAAGTTATGTTTCCCACAACTAGCAATGTTCTTTTAAAAGTCGCCGATGGAAATTACGTGAGACCAGTGGGAAAATGTACGCTTCGTCTCGAAATCAATGGCCGACCTCAAGCTTTTGAATTTATTGTTTTGTCGCAATGCAGTCACGATATCATCCTTGGCTGGGACTTTTTGGGAGCTTCTCAAGCTGTTATAGATTGTAGCGTTCAAAGATCTTGTTTCAAGACGTCATTCTAGAATCTCAAATTCCAGACTCCAGCCGTTTATTCACGTTGGAAGATTATACAGTACCTGCTCGTTCTATCAAAAAGATCCCCGTCTTGGGCTGTAAGAACCTTCGAGCTATTGATGTAATAGTAGAGGGAAATAGGATGCTCCTCTTGAACAAGGAATTTGCTATTCCGTCTACTATAGTTACGCTCCTTAATGGTAAAGCCGAACTATGGGTTGCCAACGGACAAGGGAAACCTCAGATCATCCCTAAAGGGATGTGCATCGGGTATGCCGAACCCTTACGTGAAGACTGTATAAATACTATAGACAAAGGATCGCTTTATTCCACGACCACTTCAAAGGCAAAGTTGGGTGTCATCGACTGTACCACGATGATAGCTCCGGATTTGAGAATCGACCAAAAAGAAAGAATGTTGCACCTACTCCAGAGGTTTTCAGATATTTTCGATCAAGAAAGGACTTTCAAGAAAAGAAGTCAACTCAATGTTAAACACCGAATAAACACAGGCGACCACTTACCTATCAGTCAGAGAGCTTATAAGAAAGAATAAGAAAGCGATTCCATTGGCCAGGTTTGTACAAAAATGTTCGAAGATATGTGATGCACTGCCAAGAATGTCAAAGGAGAAAATCTATTCCTCAGAAGCCACCAGGTCATCTCGTGCCTATTCCACCAGCTGCCGCTCCTTTCCATCTCGTCGGAATCGACCTGCTAGGACGATTTTCAAAATCTGACGATGGCAACAAATGGATTGTAGTATGTACTGATTATTTGACACGGTACGCAGTCACCAGAGCTTTACCGACATCGGAAGCTACACAAAAATTCCTACTAGAGGACATAATCCTGAAGCATGGAGCTCCACGAGTTATCATTACAGACCGTGGGAAAGTTTTTCAGTCCAAGCTGGTGTCCGATATTAATCGACTGTGCAAAATCACTCATCGAATGACAACAGCCTATCATCCGCAAACAAATGGCCTTACAGAGCGAATCAACAAAACGCTAGCAGATATGCTTTCTATGTATGTCGATTTCTAACAGAAGAACTGGGACCAGATATTGCCGTTCGTCACATTCGCCTACAACACTGCCAAGCAGGACACGACAGGTTTTACGCCCTTCTACCTCCTACATGGGCGAGAAGCTAAAACGCCCCAATGAATTCAGCCAAGAAGACGATTACGTTAGTCATCTGATCAATAAGACAGAAGAATCGAGGCAATTAGCTCGTGCACGAACTCTCGAGGTTCAGCAGAAAGATCGCCGGCATTATGACTTCAAACATCGGATGGTGGCATACGAACTAGGGGATTTGGTGTATATTTTTATTCCAGTTCGTAAAAAGGGGCTTTCTGAGAATCTCCTCAAGAGGTACTTCGGCCCTTATCAAGTTTTGAGGCGGTTGTCCAACGTCACGATTTCAATCCTAATTCTAGAAGGCGGAAACCGAAGGAAGTTGTCCACGCATGAAACCATACCATGACCCAGAAGAACAAGACGGCCAACATTCTTATAAAATAATGGAGGTTCCGGAAAGAGACATTTCTCAAGAGACTACTCACCATGAAAACACGACAACTTAAACTGGCCCTGTGACTCGATAGAGAGCTAGAGCCACACAATGAAATGTCATAACATCGAGACGCTGTTCTTCTAAGGAGGGAGCAATGCCGCTTTGAAGAAAGACAGTCGAATCTCCATGGCCGAGCGATCATCGCACTGGTTTCATGATCAAGAGACGTGGGTTCAAATCCCGCTAGAGACTATGTGATTAATAGTATATGTAAATACTTAATTCCTTGATTTTATGTTTTCCTTTATTTCATGTTCCAGAAGATACTGGACATTTCTTAAATTTACCAGACAAGTGTCTGGACTTTTCTTACTGTCTCCAGAAGAGTATTCTGGAACTTTCTCTGCTTGAATAAAAGCAGAAGATTTGTCAATTACTGTATTCTCAGTTCTGAATTGAGTAAATAAATTGGTTTAGCTCTGCTTCTTGTGTGCGTTATTGAGTCCAACACTAGAATGTCTACTTGAAAATATTAAATAGCATCGTAGGGATATGGTGCAATATCTTGCATTAACAAGGACAGCATATGTATATCGTCATTGACGTTGCCGCTCTTACAATCAAAGTAATTAAAAACTAAAATAAAGCAAAGAGCAATAGTAATTCAGCGCCAGTTTAGAAAATGTTTGGTAGATGGTTTGATTGCTCCAAGACAAGTTTTTCAATCCATCTTCGAAAAAGAGCAGCAACATGATATCTAGAATCATAACCAATGCAACAAAATTCCAAACTCATAAGGTGACAGAATCCTAAGAATGTCGATCCATAAATTATTTCTTATTTTGCATTGCAAGAAGCAGTTTTCTGTAAATAACAGAATATATCGAAGCATTTCTAGGCTCACATCTCTGAAAGAAGTCAATCAGCAAAACTGCTTTCTTATCTCCATAGGTACGATGGATTATTTTTTAGTCTTAAGACAATTTTATTTGGGTTTCTGTGTCTTAATGAATATTTCATATCACTGCTGTTTTATGCTAGAATAATGAGAAACATCCATCCTTTTCATCGATAATTATTTGACTTTATTCAGAGCCCTAAATTCATAAGGCTGCAAAATACTAAGAATGATAACACATGCCTAAACTCTTATTTTACATTGCAACAGACACATTTTTGGGAATAACAGAATAAATCGAAGCATTTCAAGGCTCACATCTCTGAAAGAAGTCAATCAGCAAAACTCCTTTCTTATATCCTAAGGCATTATGGATGATTTTTTAGTTTTCAGACGATGTTATTTGGGCTTCTGTTTCTAATTGGATATTTTATATCATTGCTGTTTTATCCTATAATAATGAGAAACCTCCGTGCCTTTTCATCAGCAATTATTTGGCTTCACTGGCGGGTCTGTTCTTTGTGGTAAGAAACATTCCATAGATAAATGTTTCCAATCTAGAACGATGGGGAGGAGGAAACCTATGTATCAATAACAATTATGATTTGGCTTCACTTATGGGGGCGAATTTTCAGGAAAGAACAAAAATTCTGGTTATTTCGAAACTTGAAAAGTGTTTTGAAAATGATGGAAACAATGTAAAAAAGTAGTCTATGTCATCTAACAATGAAGAATTCTGTTAAGTAAAATGCATATTTTGAAACCAAATTGAGACGGTGTTTACTTTTCAACAAAAATAGCATTTACTGTCACCAAATTGTTTGATAAATCATGGGTAATATTTTAGGATCCCTTTCTTCTTTCTCAAATCTTAGAACTTATTTCCCTTTGCCAATTTTGGAACTATTCAATTTTTTTTTCTTTATTTCTGAAGACTTAATACTAAAATGCATCTGCCTTCTATCTCATCATCTTTCTAAAGGAGCGGAAAAAAATGTTACTATTCGAGGAAACTTTCTATGGATTATTGAAATAAATAAAACACATTACGCCAAAGTATCTGCTAAAACCGTTTAATATATACATATTTTATTAGAATAATACTGATGCGCACACAGCTTTTTATAAAATTATGATATTTGGAAGATATATTACAAACGAAATTGTGGATTTAAATTGTGAACATTAAAAGTGACCATACCAAGAATGGTAAAAGTTATTTCTCTATCATTTCTAGTAAACCCACTTTGTGTTAGCTGGTTGTTGTAGTATTTTATACGTATAACTCTTTTGATTTTTTTTGTTCTTTTATATGTCAATAATTTGCAAACTGAAACCAACTTTCTCAAAAAGAACTCATAATTATACGTTTTTCTAATTTATCAGATTTTTTTTAAAATCTAAAGCTGCTAATATAAAGCATTAAAATCAGTAAAAAAAATCTAATGTAGGAACTTGAAGAAGGAGAAAGGTGACCTCAGTTATTTGCATTGACTAAGATGCCGTAGAGGGCTTAATCTGGCTTTCCTCTGCTTAATGCCACAAAATGCTTTAATCCGTTTACTCACACACAATTGAATACAAGATGAAGGGGTAACACGTTGCTATTTTTGTTATCGAGGATTTAGATGCCGTCTATATGCTGACAGAAGAACAAAGAACAGAAGTCGATGGAAATTCTAACAATAGATGCAATAAAAGAATGAAATAAAGGAAAACTGTTCCATTGTGAAATCTTGCGAAAAGTCTGAAAAGATTTCAATATATCTATAGCCGTTCCATATAGTGAACATTTTGAAAAACCCTTTATAAGAATCTTTTCAGAAAAGTAAAACAGCAGACAAATTTCATTACTTACAGTTCCTGAAAAAAAAAAACGAGGAAATCAATTCATGTCAAATATCATTTTCTTAAAAAAAAAAAGGGGCATTTAAAATATAATCTGTGATAAAAAGTAAGAAAATTAATTAATAAATTCTGGAATCAAACAAAGAAAGAGCGACTTCGAATCTCAGAATCGGAGATAGATGTAACTTAAACCTTTTTTTACGCATGGATAGTTATATTAAGTAAAGTTACATATGCAGCAATGGTATCACAAATATTTTTAAAGGGATGAGATCTTAAGATATCTTCAATATTAATACCACGATTAGTTGGAAAAATTATCATGTAAAATTATAATTTTAAACTGATATTCCATATTTCCCTTTGAAAAATTCTTCGTTTTCTATTTTATTGTTACATTTAACAAAAAAATTTCAAACCAAAATGGCTTTCAAACCAAAATTTTCATCCTAAATGAAATGAAGAATAGAACTATTATATAGAAGGGCTTATAAATACACTAATGTATTTGAATAGGAAAAAGATTCAGGAAATTTAAAATCCTTGTGAATGGATAAATTATAATGACTTTGCGATAATGTATGGCATCCAAAACTTTAGATTGTTGTTTTCTCCTTCTTCATATTTGTCTAGAAAAAGTGGCGTAAAATTAATTACAATAATGTTTAGTTTCCATTGTTATTTCTGAGAGCTACAGGCGGGTCACTATATTTTCTTTGTTAACTACCTCTATGCCACCGCAGATTGCCATATTTCATTACATTATTTTTTAACAATATTAAAAGAAATCAGTACAATATGTTTTAAAATTTCATGGAAAGAAATATTCTATTACAGGTTTCACAAGTATTCGTGGATGGATCTCTTTACCTCACTAACGTGCAGCTGGTACATGCTGGGAACTACACCTGTCATGCTCAGAGAAATAAGGATATTACCCAGACGCATGTTTTGCACGTGCAGAGTAAGCAAAAGAATGCACATTTCTCTTTAGAATAAAAGATTTAAGTAATCACCGATTTTTAAGTCTCCATTCTTGTGAAACACTTTAAAATTTTATCCCATTTTTTAAATCCACTAAAAAGATTAAAATCATTTAAGAGAGTATAATTTGTTTTAGTCCACATTTAACCGTAGGAATGAACATTTACTCTTTATTCCCTAAAATTTCACTTTTTAAAATCTCTTCATCTAATATTCATTTTTAATATCTTGAATATAACATAATAAAACGTTGATCACTATTTTGCTTGTATAATCTTTGTTTACTTTTCGTTTCATGATTAATTTCTACTAATATGTGAATTATTTCACTTGACTGAAAGAAATTTTACATTCATTATATTTGAAACTCAAATAATAATAATAATAATGATAGATTATGCTACTTTAACCCTTTCTAGGGATGTGGGAAGTATGTTTCTCACCAAATTTATCAATCTTTGTATGAAATTATTTAGGTTGGCATCAGTTCTGACAAATTTTTTTAGTAAGTCAGAAACTTAGAGGCTTCAGTTCTTTATCTCACACAAAATGATGTGTCTTGGTTTGTCGCTTAATTATTAATTAATTAATCAAGTTAAATTTATCTAATAAGCTAAATGAATCCATTTTCTTATTCTAATTTCAAGCCTAAAAGTATTTTAACATAATATGACTAGAAAAAATGGCCCTTTAAAGGATTAAAAAAAACTCCTTTACATCTGCATGTATGTTTTATTGACAAGTTTATTAAATGCCTTTGTCTTGTTTATATTAGCTCTGCCAGAGGTTCATGTGGTGCCAAAACTTCAGTCCAGGGCTCCGGGAGAACTGGCCGAAATGGAATGTCACGTGATCGGTGTGCCTCAGCCAAGAGTATACTGGCTGAAGAACGATGAGGAACTGAAGATGGGATCCGAAAAGTATACAATTATAGGTAAGCTTATTCTTATATTGACTTCTTCTTTCTTTGTTCAGTTATTTAGAAGTAAGCATGCATATACACACTTCCAATTCGCATGCATTTACGTACGGTTTATATATGTATTTTTTTATATTTTAACTATGTACATACACCTACAAAGAATTTTTATTGATTTTTTTAGATATTAAATTTAAAATAATGTTTTCTTTACTATCAAATAAACGTGTTTTCGAGGAATACATTTTTATGCTATGGAGAAAGAATTTTGTGCATAACAATGTTCGAGGGATACCCAGAAATTAAGTTGCATTAAGCAATTAACGAAAATAAAATGATCATTAGAAAAACACTTTTATTGTAAAATAAAGTACAAAGTTAGGTTGTTTCTCAGCACAGTTATTGAAAAATGGTTTCTATTTTTTGGCACTGAATCAGCAAAATAGAGGCGTATGCTTGAAATCATGAATACAGCTCTCCGCGGCAAAAATTTGGAAAGGAAACCTATTTTCAGGTTACTCCTCTTATCATAAAAAGGTTTATATTTTTGAAATTTTTCCCTGGAGAATTTTTTTTTTATTCTTGCAAATGCATTATTATTAGTAGTAAGCTTAAAATATCTTAAAGGTACATCCGTATCATCGAGAATTGACACGAAAATGAATATCCACAGTTTCTGAATATAAATGTATTTACCTGCTGCGTGTTGCGAATCCGAAAAGAGTTTATCAGAAGGAAGCGTATGAAGAAATAACACTCCGATTAAAAAAATTGTAAAAAGTATAAATATTTAAGAAATAATTACTTTTACTTATCAGGAATTTAAGATTTTATTGAAAATGAAAACGGAATATTAACATTACCGAGTCTTTACCAATAATTTAAAATTATTAGGATTTAAAAGGATTGTGTTAACAAGACCTTACTAAGAGACAACAATATTATGTAAAAAAGAGTACAGAGGGTTTAGTTGTGAGTTTTATTTCAATTTACTTTAGTTTTAAATTTTATTTGTTTTACCCTTTTTTTTAAAAACTTAGTTGATTGACAAAAAACTGCATGCGTTAGTCTTTGAGTTTTCACTTCCCATGTGATTACTTGTTTAAATAATATATGGGATCTAAAAATCTAACATGAATGTAGTATTTTATGAAGCAAAATAATCTAATTCTAGCTATCGTGGATAAACACCAATATAGTATTGCTTTCCTCTCCGTTTTCTTCTGGTCTCCGTCTACGTTCTCAATGCTTAGATTCATCTTACACACAAAATATTTACTGTATTTTAATGAAATCCATTAAAATATTTTAATGAGTACATTAATAATATTTTATAATATTCAATAATTCAATATTATTAATATGATATTCAATAATTCAGGTAAATTTATTAATTTATAAATAGAATGTAAATTTTTTGTTTTATAACGCATTTTATACTATCAATTGTCAGTGACTGTCACGGCCTGTACCGAAAATTTAACATCAATGGCTAGTGATATACGAAGCCAGAACGGAAAATAGGTATCAGTTACCGATAATTGACGAAGAGCTAGAAGTGATAAAAACTGCAATGTTCCACATTTTTAACAAGCAGTGAAATGAAACACTACATTTTTATTTTTATATGCCATTTGACTGAATTAACACATTCATTTCGGATCATGCTTTTTGTATGCATTCGAATACATTTCATGCATAGAAATCATTTGTATTTCGCTTCCTATTCCACACAATTATGAATAATTATCTACAGTTGAATCCGTTTGCGCCACAGGAGAAAACTAGTGGAGATTGTCTCCCAAAAGCATTCTTGCAAACTCTCCAATAAAGATGTTTTTGTATTTAGAAGTATTTTCCACTTACCGATTGAAACCAAAATTTGACACACAAATACAATTGTAGTCACAAAACACATATATTGCATTTTAAAATAGCGTTTTTAGAGTCATCGTGTTTACATGCTTCTAAATTACATACAAACAGAGGTGCTACCCTTTATTGAAAATTTTATAAGCGTTTTAAAATATAGATGTTAAACATGTAGGTCAAATAGATTCTCTACCCTTTGTAGTTATTGTATTATCTTATATTCGAACACCAGACAGATAAACTTCTTCGGAATAGATTTTGCACAAAATTTTATAAAAATTTATAAATTTTGTGTAAAAACTATTTGTAAAATTTTATGTTTAGCTCAAAATATTTTTGAGTTGTCTTTGTCACAGACAGATAAACAGATATAATGCTAAAAATGTGTTTTATGAACTTAGGAGTGGAGGGGGTCTAAAACGCGCAGACTCGACAAAATGTCGAGTACGAGTTTTTTGACAATTACAATACTTTCTTTATACTTCGAGTACGAGAAAAAAAATGTCAGGATTATTGAAAACAGATTTTCTAAATTGCAATCCACAGATTTTCTTTTTTTGTTTGTTTTGTTTGTAATTATGGCACTTGCCACGGACAAGCCCCGCCGTCAGAGACAGCCGAGGATTTTCTTTTTGGTATATGTTAACAGGCTATCGAAAATCCTGTTACATATTCAAGGATGATTAAGAGAAAATAAGATGACATGTAAAAATTGTTGCAGTCTACAGCCGTGCTTTTCTGTAGATGTTAGCAGGCTATCAAAAATTCTGTTAAGTATTCAAGGTTGATTTAGTCCATCAGAGTTTTAGCATCTTAATTCCATATGAAAGTTTGTAAAGCAATGTACCAATCCAATGAACCCCAAAAGGAGCGAAATCATCCAGTGACATTTTAATTTGTATGCTTAAATATAATATAGTATTCCATTGAAATGTTCGACGAGCTTTCTTTTGCAGGCAACAGCACTTCCCTTGTCGTGGGGAAGATTACTTACAGTGACACAGGTGCTTATATGTGTGTGGCCACAAACCCAGCCGGTACAACGAGAGATATTAGTTCTCTTGTGGTACAGGACCAACCTGCTAGAAGTAAGCAATGAAACTTTTTTATTCATATTTAAAATGAATTATTTACTAAAAAGTCTGTGTCCATAGTAAATATAGAAGTAATTTTGATCTCCATAACGGAAAGAAAATCGTACTATCGAGCATTTTCAAAATTTCGTAAAAACAAATCGTTTAAAAATTTTCAAGGCCAAAAGTGTATGCATTAAAAGAAGAGGTTAGGAAGGATTATTTCTACTGTATTTGTGCTGGGTTCTTTAAAAATATAATTAATAACTTTTAAAGTAGCTTAAATACGTTTTGGAATTATAATCTTACATTTTGCCGATCATATTTAATTCAGATTAATAATAGTCTAACATGAAATGGGAGAAGAGCTCGCAAAAGAAATACTATTAGTGGCTAGTTTTTCTCAAATATGATGGCTTCCATCTTTTTTTAAATAAAAATTATTTAAGAGCTTTAATCCCTTCTCAGAATGAATATTTTAACTATAGTATTGTAATAGTCGAAACGAAATTTGTATTTTTTAGGTTTTTGTTTTAATAAAAACTAGTATCTGGCTTAAGCAACTATAGATGTTTTGATAAATAGCAATTTTTTTAAAGATGTATCTCATTTCGTAATAAGCTAAATTTAAAAAAAAAATATATCATTTAATTTAATTCTCAGGCAGCTGCAGACTTTTAAAATTTTGTGTCAATACCTGAAAATTTGAAATTTTTTATAATTTTTCTTATAGAATATAACTAATCTGTTAAGTCCCTTTCTATCAATGAGACAAATTTGTATTCAAATACATTTTCTTCTTTTTGAACTTGAAAATCTAATTTGTAAAAAAAATTTATAAAAAAAATTATTATCTTTTTTTTTATCTATCTCTTATGTAAAAAAAAAATTGATACATTTTAATAATTCTTTTTTAAAATGTTATGAATAATTTTTTTCAAAAATTAATAAAAATATGTTTTTATATTTTAATACATCAGCTTTTTAAAATCTTAAGTTTTCATCATTACATTTTTTTTCACATCTAAAATCTTTTTTTTTAAGAATGGAAATATTACGAAGTACTTTTTTTTATTTCGTTTCTGATTTGAATTAAATCAACAATATGTTTAATTAGAGAGAATAATTTAAAAATATTATTTTTCGTTAACTATATATCGAGTGTTTTTTTTTATTTGGAATCAAAAACTAATTAATTTTTTTATAAATGAACATAAATACTTTATAAATTTCTGCGTAAAAAACAAAGAATTAATTTCAATATTTTTAATAAAATTATTGATTGAAAAAATTAAGCATTTAATTAAAATTTCCTTCATATAAAAATGATTGAAATTATTATTTTTATTATTCGAAAAATAAAGCATACAAAATTTTTGAAAATAATTTTTTTAAAAATTTTACCGAGAAATTATTACTTTAAAGTTCAGGATACAGAAGATAAAATATTTTGTTTTCCCATTTAAATCGATATTTTTATGGAAGTATTTAATAATGCAAATAGAATATAATTTTTCTGAATAACATAATAATATCTTACTGGAAGTTATTTTAATGAAATTCAAAGCAAAAATTTAATTTAAGTTCAGGTTACTTTGCAATTTTAAGTTTCAATTCTAATATATTTATGCAATATATTAGATGTTTGTTATGTTAATTATAAATATCTAAGATATTAATTATTAGATGTTATGTTTTGTAATGTAATAATAAAATAGAGTAGAGAATCTATCCAATGTATTTAAATTTTAGAAATTAATTCAAGGAAAATTAATAATTTAAGAAATAATTAAAAGAAATTAAAACAAAATATCGGCATTTGCGTGTCATTCATTCTCCATATTACAAAAGATAATTTATTTTTCTATGTAATGAATTTATTTCATTTTTTATGCACGTTTCCTATTTTCGTGCAACATTCCGAGATTCTCAATTTTTTGAAGTCACTCCAAAAAGTTTTAAATCTTCTGCAGCTGTGATCTTAAGCTTCTTAATTTTTTTCTACGCTGATTAAGACAAGGTGATTACAAATTATACTACAGAGCGTGACATATAGCAAAGTGTTGTGAAAAGCAACGAAGACAATGGAGTGAATTATGCGACGATATTGAAGAGGCTATTAAAAGACCTTTCACAAGAAGAAATGCTCCAGCTTTTGAAATAAAGTAAAGGGCATTAAAACTTTAAGAAAAATTTTACAGCTTATGTGTTTAAATCTATAAAATAATGAAAATTTTTATGAAAAATGTGTTTTTTTGTAATAAATTTGTACATAGCAGGATAAAAGACATTTCGCTATTGTTAAAGAAAATAAATAAAATTTCCTTATCTTTATAACTCAACTATAAATTTCCTTTAAGAGACTTTTTTTATAACTAAACTTTTACGTGAAATGATCAGATTATGTAAAATAGAGATTCAATTAATTAAATGTTCATTCATATTTTTTCTAACGGAGTTTGTATCCAAAAAAAGAGATTTCATTAAATAGAGATTCGATTAATTAAATGTTCTTTTGGATGTGAAATTATATTAAGAGCTCTAATAAATATTCATCAAGTTCGCTGCATGCAAAAATTAAATAAACTGTATTATTAAATTTAATTAATAAATTTTGCTTGCATACAAATTCGAAAGCTATCTGTAATTTTATTCATAACTCTAAGAATTGCTATCAATGAGAAATATTATTGAGTTTATTAAAAATAGAATTTTAATTATTATTATTAATTAAGCGCATATCTTATCAAAGATTTGTTATAATTTTTTTGATTATCCTATAAACCTGGGCATCATTAATTGTGCGTTCCTATCAAAGTTATAAAGAATAATACTGAAATGAGAAAAATTTTACTACGAAATGTGTTACAGATTGCGCAGTATTTGAAATCAAATACAACAATCTGTTAAATTTTTTAATTAAAATTCATTAAATAATTAAACTAAATTTAATTTCTTTTTTATTTATCAGTTCTTAGTTTTTGTATTGGTATTTTTTTAATTTGGTGTTCAGAAAAATAATTGTGCCTAAATTGATATCATAAACTTTTTGTCTTTATCGTAAAGTTGTACAAATGTCGCACGAGATTAAAGGCAAAGATAATCTGATGTATTATGTTTTTTTATTAAATATAATTCTTTATTAAAATTTATGTTAAAAGCAGAAAACATTTATACCTTAGCATTTTTATTTTATTCCTTTAAACATATCAGATATCTGCTTATCTGAAAACTTCATTTTCAATCGGTCTTTACATATTCAATTAATATTGGTATTTGTATTGAAATTGATTTGACTCTATGAGCCCAACTACCATGAGAATTCTAATGCCTCAAAACCCAGGGTAAATTTTTGTGCACGAAAAAAGAAGAAAAAAGAATTGAAACCATCTCTGTGAGATGGAATCGCCTTTCACCCCTTGATTTCAGCTATGCGCCCGAAATTGTCAAGTCAGAGCTTTGTATAGAATTCGGGACGAGTCCGGGCTCATAGAAATGTATAGAAATACAACACATAATTTTTATTATTTTTTGCTCAAGTTTTCAAATCTTTCCAGGCATTCCACACCTCGATCACCGTTTCTTTGCTTTCCACGATTGGGGCGTGTCCGTCTATGAACCTGACAACTGTCGTCTTTACCATCAAATCCAAAGCACGGACGTCATTCCCGGCACGCAAGAATATGTGTGTGGAGACAGAGGACTGAACTGTTCTTGGGGTGCCGCTATCAATGTTGCTGACCGATATGTGTATGCCTCGCAGCCCAATAAAGATAGAATTCTCATCATCTCCAGACTACAGATGGTGGTGGTTGATGTGAGAATGCTTTTGCTTATCTATTAATATATATTAGGTGCTTGCATGCATTTTCATTAGCGAGATCTATTGGCAAACATTTAAAGTATCTGTATAAACTATAACGGTTTTGGGTTTTACCAATTTGGTATTACTTTATTGTTCTCATTTTTAAAGTTTTGAATTTAATATTACTGACTTATTCAGTATATAAAGACCCCAATCATGGAACACTTCAAATTGCATTTTTCGCATTCATTGAATTTTTTTTTTGTTTCATTTGAAGAAATCTGCTGCCGAAACTTATCAGGCACTTTTAGAAACTTATGGTGATGCTGCTCCATCATATCCCAATTTTTGGATTTGGTTTCAACGATTTAAGAATGTTGATTTTAATGTCAATGGCAAAGAATGATCTGGAGGACCAAAAGAATTCAAAGACAATCATTTGTAAGACTTACTGACGAAAATGGGGAAAAGTTGTAGAAAATAATGGAAAATATACTGATTGATATCTATTGTACCAATTTTTCTTAATAAATGCTTTTTGTAAAGTGAATAAAATGACCAAAATATACGCAAGCCCCTAATACGATTTATACTAAAATCCTTTATCTCACTCTCAACTTCAAAATGATTGCCGCTATTATTATAATAATGATATTTGTTATAGCAAAATGACTATTCATTACACGATGAGATTATTCAAAACGCTTATTAAGGGTAAAGTAGAGACTTAGCGTTATTATGTAGAAAGTGATACGAAATAGGGTAACAAGTGAATTACGAAGTTGCAGAGCATCATTGACTTAGTATAAAATGACATCTTGTAAACACTACTGAGAAGAGAATATTTAAAACAAACTTGTGTTTGTTCTCCATTTCCAGCATTTTCATGTGATGAAAGATATTATAAAGATGTAAAAATGTATTTATCACACGGTATTATTTATATGTTTTGTATTTTCATTACTCTTCGTCACTTACAATATATATTTGAACCTTTGGGTGAATTTCACGCTGCAGACGTTTTAGCCTAACGGGTGAAACGCTTGATTTAATGAATCAGGCTTCAGTCGATGGTCGAGATCAAATAATATTATCGATTAATGTTTAGTGTGAAATTTATAATGACAAGCTGATCGGTATTGTATTTTACCAGGAGACGTTAATCTTAGTTCAATACAGTGCCATACTAAAACGCTTTGCAGAAGTAATACTAGATTCATTTGAGAAATGATCGTTGCTTCAACTCCGAAATGTAAAGCTCCAATGAGAAGGATACAAGGTATCAATCAACAGCAATAAATAATCGGATATGGTTCCTACTATAAAAAAATGCCCAATAACATTTGCACAATATCCTCACACTACTGATAGGCATTCAAAATATTGAAAAATGTCGTGGAGATATCTTGAGCTAATTAGACTTATATGCTTCCCAATTTATTTTCTCCCAAGAGGAGATACCTCAAATAACAGGTATATTTCCGCAGAACTTCCGATAACGTTTTTTAATGCTTGCACTAGTGATAGATAGTCACCTGATATGTTAAAAAATACATAATGTGAAATTCAAAAAAGGCCACCTCTCTCTGATATAGAGCAGTTTGAACAATGGAAATAAACTTATCTTGTGAAGATATTTTAAAACATGTTTCCGTTTTATACATTTTTCTATTAAATCAATGATGCAATTGACCTTTTTAACCTATTTCTATTTTATTTGACACAAAATGCTATATATAGCATTTGAAAGCAAGAGGCGCATTAAATAGTCTTATCACGTAGTCTATAACCATTTTATTATGCCAAGACATCCTCAGTAAAGAGAGGAGGATGTAAAGGAATTTAGTGAGCAACTATATGCATACATAATTACAATTTTGTGTCTGCTTGTAATCTCAAAAGCTTTTAAGCAAATGAGTGAAGTTAAAATAAATCTGTTGGTGGTAATCTGAAAACGATTTGAGTGATAGAAGAGCTAGGTTCTATAAGAACCTTCAACAAAAAGGAGTCAAGCAATAGTTATTTTAATCCAACACTATTTTTATTCTAAATAATCAAAAATGGTAAGCTTCTTTGTTAACGGTTCATTGGATAAATTTGTTTTATGTTACAATGATTACAAGAGCAGTGACAACATGCTTGCAATTTCAGTACCACCGAAAAAGTGATACGTTTGATGAATTTTAGATAAAAGTTGTATAACTTTTCCAGCATATTTTGATTTATTGATTACACTGCGTCCATGGAAAGGACGGTATTTTTGTAAATCATATAAAAATTCTGGTATTAATTTTCACTGAGAACTATCAAAATATTCAGAACTAATTGTTTTGTTAAGTGATTCTTTTGAAGTTTTATTAATTTCATGTACAAATTTGTCATCACTTTGCAACCAAACTACATTTTATATGTTTCCTTAAAAACAGATTTCGTTAGGGTGACACATTATAGGAATTCGATAGTTTATAATCCAACGTTATTTGTTAGGCCTCCAGGGGTGGGATAAGAACTGTTTTAACTATATGGTGACAAATAGTATTCTGGGACTCGAAGTATCTTTTTAGAAAATACTGAAAACATTGTAATAAAATACTGAAAATACTAAAAACATTGTAATAAAATACTGAAAATACTAAAAACATTGTAATAAAATTCTGAAAATACTAAAAAACTGAAAATACTAAAATACTGAAAATACTGAGCTTTAGTGTGGAAAGTGCAATATGGTTTAATTCAATATACACTTTTACAATCTTAAGTGTTTTATTTATTCGGTAGAAAGATCCTTAAATGAATTATTTTCTTTTTATAAACTTATATTTAATGGCTTCTTGACCATGGAAACTGAATTAATCGCGTAATTCTTCCTTCATTCATGAAGTTATTTAAGAATATATAAACTCATTACTGGAAACATGTGCGCAATAAAGTTTGATTTATAGTTTCTTTTTAATACTTGTAAAATAGTTCTTATTGCTGACTTCTTACGTAAACATTTAAAGACGTACATAATGCCTGTCCCTTTCATTCATTTTTCTAGGTGGTGGTGACAGACAAGTTCCCTGTAGAACTTCACTACGTTCCTAATTTGGACCAGGTGTGGGTCTTGTGTTGGAGAGGATATCAGGACAGAGGAACAAAGACCATCCAAATCATTCGAGATGCTAGCCAGAAGAAGAAACACCACACTGTTCACCCTGAACCGGTGGATGGACACTTTGATCTTGTAAGCACTCTAATTTCGCAAAAAAGACATGAAATTTACATATCAAATATACAAACAATAGAAATAAAAAAAACATTTAATTCTGAAAATAGCGTACTTCTAACATTTAGAAACAGCGATAGTTAAAACTGTAAAGATGCTCGAGCATTTGTTGGTATATTAAATACAATTACTTTTAGATGATAAAGGGTGTTTATAAAAACAAGAATTCACAGATGAGATTAGCAAAAATTTTGAAGAGGAAATAATTACTCTAAACATAGTCAATGCTTCAACAAAACTTAATATTAATTCCGTTAGGATATTGAAATATTTTAGGTTAGTTGAATGAAGGTGCATTGAGATCGTAAGGTTATTTTATGTTTTCTACTTTTTTTAAATCTGAAAAAGGATTTAAACTTGAAACCAGCGAAATATTCGAAGAATAATTACCAGAAATATAGATTTCTGCACTATCATTTCACTTTACTAGAGGTGGGCATTCCAAATGCAGGCAATGATTTTTTTAGTAGTTTTTATTTCTAGTTTTCAGTTGAATTTCGTACATTACTTGCTTGAAACCAAGATTTCTTATGTATTTTATAATTAATGCATATCTTCATAGAGTTAATATATTATACAGAGTTTTTGTATAAAATATCTATTTTGAAATTTCACACTTATATGTTTAATTTCATATACAACAACTTTGTAACTTCATCTTACACACTGGCTAGTTTTAGTATTATATGTATTTATCAATGTTTTATTTAATTTAATTTTAATACGCAGATGAATATTTTTATTTTGTTTTGAATTTTAAATATTCTACTGTACTAATTTGAGTAAATGTTACTTTTTCATGGCTAGAGCAGGGTTTTTTTCTTTTTACTTTATATTACACTTATTTGGAATTTCTGTGTTCTAAAAATTACATATGGAATACAAGGTTTTATTTGCCGGCGTCCTGGCATTGGGGTAGCGCGTCTTCCCCGTGATCTAGGCGTCCCGGGTTCGAGTCCCGGTTCGCGCATGGTTGTCCTTCATTTGTTCTATCTGTGAGATGTGTGTGAATGTGCCCCCCTTTAAAAAGGGGCTGTGCAAGCGAATGTGATGCGTGAGTAGCAAAATCGTACTCTTGGTCCTAGCTGGCGCTACAAAGATAAGAGACGTTCACTTTCGGCTCAAAATCGTTGATTTCAAATCAGCGGGCTGGCCTATGGCAAGTGCCATTGGAAACAACACAACAACAGGTTTTATTTTTCTCAAATTTCTGTATCTCACACCTTATTCATTGCTTGTTTAAAAGCAATTTTTATTACATATATTGTTAAAAAAGCAGTATTGCCGAGGAATGCTGTTATTTCCATAAAACCCAAACCAATTCATTCATTATTAAACTGTTTTTCATAAGTATTATTTAAACGTTTCGTAAGTGTCCCATGCAGTTGCAATTGTTTGGCTTCATTACTATGTATCGCATGTGAGGTAATATTTCTAATTAATCTTTTACGCCATATATATACTGTGGAATTTTTAAACTCCCATTTTAAATTTACATAAAATAATATTACAATTTAGTTTCCTCTCATTTTCACATTTGTTTCGGTACGTTGGTATTTCTCTGTGTTGAATATTTATTTCATTTTGTGAATATTATAATCATTTTCATGCCTATGTCCCTTTCTCATGTGTTTTTGTATTTTGAAACGTTGTATGATTTTTATCTAATCTTATACTTCACTCTGTTTGTATTTACATTCAATACATTAATTTTCTTTTGCTTTTTATATGTCGCATGTTTAATTTTTTGTAAAAAATAGACTTTCATGTATTAAACTGGATTCACATTAATGTCCATGGCTTTTTTAGATACAATAATTATATTCTGGCAATACAATTTGTAAGTCCCTGTTAGATCAAATATCAGTCTTCAGCTATTGTGCTCCCTGAAAATACCAAATGCATAATAACAAAACTAACATTTTGGAAAATAAATACAAAAAAAAAAAAATATATAAACTTTTACAGATTTGACATTTTTAATAAAAGCAGTAAATGAGCATTCATTATATTTATCACATGGGAAAGCGTATCCATAAGATTATCCATATCCATCCATCGTATATAAGAATTTTCATATCCATCATATATAAGAATATCCATAAGAGTATCCATTAGAATATCCATAAGAATATCCATAAGAGTATCCATAAGAATATCCATAAGAGTATCCATAAGAATATCCATTAAGAGCATAATATTTATCACCTTATTACATACATATTTCAGTTTCAATTTCTAGAGTGTTTCTTCAGAATTGATGCATATTCATCAATTCAGTTGTGATTTAGAATCTGAGATTTCTTTTCAAACTAAAGAAAATAGCAAATCCAAAGAATCGGGGGAAATTTCAGCTTGTTATTTTTTCCCTAGAACTAAGAATAGAACATATTTCAATCATGCATTTGTGTCGATTTAGAACCATCAAGGATTATAAACAATTAAGAAGATGATATAAAAGATTATAAGGAAGTAATAAAAAATTTGGAAAAATGGGCAATTGTAGGGCAGGTTTTGAACAAATCTGGAAAATGTTGGAAATTTTTTCGATAATATTCCTTTAGCTCGTTTTTATCTATAAAAGTATCTTCATATTTTCGGAACACTTTTCAAGGAAAATTAATACATAATAGAGGATTTAGGAAAAACACCAAAGTCTTTTCTAGCGTATATGCTCAATTAATAGCTTTCTTTTATAAAGCTGGTTTCTAGAAAATATACTTTTTAAAACTTATTAACTACTTGTAAAAGGAAATTTATACATGCATCCTGAAATAAATAAATAAATATTTATAAACTTATTTTTGTTATGTGAAATATATTTTTATTAATTTCAACACCATTTTTTTTTTACGAAAATTATCTGTTCTGCACTTTCTATATCGAATGCATGTATGTCTGGTAATAAATAGAATAGCTATATGAACCTATTTTCATTTATTTCAGGTCAGTGGTTTATTCGTGCCGTCGCCCCAAGATCTGGGGCATGGATGGAAGTATGGTTACGTTGTGCATACCAACCAAAGAGGAATGTACAAACTAGATTTGCAAGGCATGAAATACCTCAAGACAGTGGATTTGACTCCCTACAATTGTGCTCCCAAATCTGCGGACTTTGCTTCCTTCGGTAAAATATATAATAAATATTTTTTTTAAGTATGATAGAGTGGTTCCTTACTATGTGTTCCTTTGTTTTGTCTGTCCCATACTTTGTGTTCTTTTTTTTTGTGGCTCCTTTGACAGTTTTAACAGTTGCTATTTATATAAATTATAATGGGAATGGTACTGATATCTCTGGAATTTGTTTTTAATTCTGAGTGTGATTTGGCAATAAATAAATGTTTGATTTTATTATTAATATACAATTATCAAAAATTATAAATTAACCAGATGAATATAGATAGAGTTTCATTTCTTAAAAACAAATGCTTAAGTCCTTTAACTAGAAAAATAATTAGTTTTAAATTCTGTAAAATACTCGATAAATCTGGAAACAAACTTTGAATAGCATTGTACAATAGAACTGTTTTACACACTTTAAAAAGTTTTTTTTCGTTGAATACATGACTCTAAAATATACATACAGTTTAATAGCTGTTACAAAAGGAAAATTAATCAATAACAGTAACTATCCTCATATTTATCAGCATGAAACATGAATAAAAGCACTAAATAATGAATCATTTTGTTACTCAGATTCTTTTCCTTGAGTACTTGTATAGTTTTAGAGATTTTTAAAATTTCTTTCTTCAACCAACAAGAAGCCAGTGAAGCATCCACTCTACATCTATACTAAGATTATATATATTAGCAGCTTTTGGCAACCAGCCGGTTCGCCAGTATGCCAGTATTACCGCTCACTACAATTTTCAATTAAATATTTTAAGTAACTAGTCTCTAAATAGATTCTCAAAAGAAATATTTTTAATCTTCAAATTTTGATAGTCATACCAAACTTATACTGTTGTTTAGATCGTTTCATTCAATTTACTATATATATTTTGCTAATTTGTTGTCATTTCCGGTAAAACTTCAACTCTAATTTAAAGTGGAAATGATGAAATTGCAATTTATATAAAGATAATTTTTAATAAAACCATGCGTTTTATTTTATTTATCATCTTTATTCTTATTTATTTATTATATTATTATTATTGAATATGAGTATTGCAAACAGAATCGCTCGGTATTTAAGTCTTATGTGAAATACAAAATATTTTTCCAAATTTATGTAATATCTGAAAGAATAATTCAACAAATATTTCTCTGATTCAGCATAAAATTCAGTTTTTAGTTTTGCTTTCAAAAGGTTTGAAATGAAATCAATAATAATATTTTGTTCCGGCCTATAAACATATTTCAAAAATTATGAAGTATAAATTTAATGCAGTAAGGTATCATATTCTGAGAAATATTCTGGACACACCAAATTTTAAATAAATGAATGAATGTTTCTATTTTCCAAGATCAACTAAGACTTATTTATGAAGTTTTGAATGTTAAAAGTTTAGAAACACTCAACATTTTCATAATCTTAGGCCAATTAATCTTGAGAAACCTGCGCGCTGATTGGCGTATTTTCTTTGAAACGATCGATGGAAAATCTAAAATTATCCTATTTTTTATTTAATAGTGATATTCAAATTTTCATTAATCAGTCAGTTTAAGTGATTGATTTAGTTGATTGGAAATTAACTCTTTTTATTTAAAATATTAATGTTTAAAGAACATTTTGTTCATCGTGATTTCTAAAGCAGAAGCTTTATGTAAAATCAAAAATTCGTTATTTATTAGAGCATTTATTGAATCAAGTTACATAAAATATAATCATTTTCCATTTACATCATTTTAGCAGATCTGTATCTTACTAAAGGTTTACAAATTTGCTGTGTGGCCCTGATTTGAATGGATATCCTTTTCATATTAAGAAAAACTTTCCTTAAAATAAAACTGATTTATTGGATTAATAATATAGAGAGTGTAAAAGATCATAAAATAATTTTTCTTGATTTTTTTTTTTTTTTTAAAAACAAAGTTTCATATTTGTTTCATTTCCTACAGACACGTGCTGAAAATTATATTTATGCAGATTTCATTTCCAAAAAAATTTAATTTATTTTTAATTGGAGCTTTAATCAATGTGATGGCAACACTTTGAAAAAAGCTAATTTTTTTCCCATGAATGCGAAACGTGGTCGTGCAGCTTAAATTTTATTTTGTACGAAAAAAATGGTTGAAAAATATAGTAAAAATATTTATTTAAAAATTCATTAAAAATAGAAATTTAATTTTAAGGTTAAAACATTGGTATCATTTAAAAGATAAAATTTTGATCTTTAACTTCATGTAAAAATCTTTTTG
>JAPMOR010116092.1:129886-141267 GCA_026543865.1 Argiope aurantia
ATACCAATGTTTTAACCTTAAAATTAAATTTCTATTTTTAATTGGAGCTTTAATCAATGTGATGGCAACACTTTGAAAAAAGCTAATTTTTTTCCCATGAATGCGAAACGTGGTCGTGCAGCTTAAATTTTATTTTGTACGAAAAAAATGGTTGAAAAATATAGTAAAAATATTTATTTAAAAATTCATTAAAAATAGAAATTTAATTTTAAGGTTAAAACATTGGTATCATTTAAAAGATAAAATTTTGATCTTTAACTTCATGTAAAAATCTTTTTGGTGCTGTAATATTTTCGGAAGTTATAGCAGAAACACGACAAAATTTCGCTTAATTTTTAAATAAATAAAATTCTAATTAAAAATTTCGAAAAAATAACCCCAAGTGCACATTTCCGATCTCCAAGGTATACACGTGCCAAGTTTGGTAGCTGTAGTTTGAATGCTCTGGCCAGTAAAACACAAACACTCAAATTATATATATATATATATATATATATATATATATATATATATATATATATATATAATGTACATATCCATATAAAATACTTAGATTAATTCATATTATCAACAGTTTATTTCTCTGGAATAAGTCTCTAAATATTCCTATAAAATAATCCTCTAGATTTGAATATCTCCTTTAAAATAAGTGTGCTATAAATAAAAAATAAAAACTATGTATAGATGTTTGAACTTATTTTAGGTTGCTCTTTCTTTCTTATTGTTTTCTATGTGCAATTATTATAACAAATAGAAGTAACTCCTATAATATAATAATATTAATGTCTGTTCCTAATTTTTGTTCTTAACATTTAAATCATTTCTGAAGGTGGCTTGGTCATTCTGGAATGTCTGGAACCAGTAACAGGACGTCCGACCGGACAAATCGTTCTAGATTACTTGACAGACACCGTTCTTGTGCACAGTACGACTCTGTTCGGTCGACCTCATGTATCTCCTGACTCTAGAAGAGTGGTCACTCTGAAAGCAAATGACCATAGCGTCATCATTGTGGCTCAAGAGATTACGGAAGACGGTGAGATATGCTATCACTATTGAAATTCTTAAAATATATGTTTACAAATAAATGAAATTTGGCTTTCGAATTTCAATATTTACATCGAATCGTATTCTTTATAGATTATTTGGCACAACGCTTTCAACTAATCCTTTATATATTACTTTATTAACTAGCTACCTTTGGACACTAGTTTGTTCCCCAAGACTTTTCACATTTTAAGTTGTTAATTACATTAATGATTAATATAGAATACATTTTTTTAAATTTCATCTTGTTATTTGAAACAACTGAATTACATCAATTCGAATTAATTTACTGCAAATTAAAAAAAATGGTAAAATAATGGAAATTATAATAACATAATAATAATAACTGCAAATAAAAAATGTTAAATAAAGTTAAAATAATGTTTATTTGTTTCTGCAAAGGGAACTTCAAAAATTACAACGATCTAATTTCAAATTATAATTTACAATAAACTAAAAGTTAATTGTCATGTTGTGCTATATAAAAAACATTGAACACTAACTATTGTTTCAAAAAAATTCGCCATTTTATGGTAGATTCGACTACTCAACCACACCTCTGTGCGCCTTCACTTTTATAACTCCTGCATTAGGACATCGAATACTTTATAACAAACGTGGAATTATAGTTCTTATTAATTCGCCAAGATTCTCAAACTTTCGGGATCTTTAATTTATTTTACCGCCATGGCCAGGGAGTTAAAAAAAATATTTCTAAACAATCCTTTCTTTCCCTGAGATTGGGTTGAGGAGCAATATTATAAATTCATTACACTATATGCAGTGTTGGTATGGTGTAATATAAACTGTTCTTTAGTGAGTTTGAGATTTAGATCTAAAATATTTGATTTTTTAAACTAAATATAAGTACAGATAATTATATTCAGTGCATTAGGTATATTTTGGATTCAAAAATTAAAGTAATTTTTCGTATAATTCCAATTGAATCTTGAATTTTAATAATTGTACCTTTTTTTTCAATGCTGATTTTGGTCATAAATCGGTACATTAGAAGAAAAAAAACAGTGCGTATGCATTGTTATCGGAAATAAATTTGAATATTGAGACAGGAATATTCGTAATTTTCTTGTAACTTTGAGTATTTTTACGACTTTTGAGTATTCACATGAATTATTTCACTAGTACAATGCATTTATTTTTAGCCATCTAAAGCAGTGCAACCCGAGTCGCTCAAAGTAAAATCGAATTGGACTTTAGTTCATGATAGTTGTTAAATAACCAGATTAAATCCATGTAACTTAACCACTGTTCTTGTTGCACTTTTAAGCCTTTCTAAAAACATTCATGACTTCGAGTTTTTCCCTCCACAGGTCTTCGTTTCCTATTTGACGTGAAAACAACCCTCCAGATTAGCGATGTGGCGTTTTTTCCTTCGAGGACAACTCACTCCTACGATCTCTACGCTACATCGTCTTCTAAGGAGGACATTCTCTTCGTGGACCTCTCCGATGGCAAAGTGGAAATGATCACTGGTATAGGACGACCTTCCGATCCCCGACTGGCTACCTGGGGCAACAGCAACCGACCCATTGTCAGTGCAGGAGTGTTCGGCACATACATGGCCACCACTGCTGAAGACGCCCTTTTTGTAGTGAACGGGAAGACGAGGACTGTGAACTGCGAGATTGGGTCCATTGTCCATCCTCGAATGATGGTGTGGGTGAGAGCGCCATGAATCCAACCCTTATTCCTATAAAGGCCTCGTCCTTGATTTTGTTCAGGTTCAGTGGAGCATTCGCCTTCGTTAGTTTAAATTTTTATCGTCAACAAATATGCATTTTTTTAAACTCTCTAACTGCTTATCTCGCGGTTTCCGCGGGTTAGATGTCTGTCTATTTTCCATTGCATCCCGCGTTTTTCACAGTTTAGCGTATTTATCATTTATGATTGCAAATTTTTTTATATCATAATATTATCGCGTAGCATACAATAACAGGAAACTTTCTTTAAAAAATATTTGAACTTATTTGCAAGCGACGCATTTAAATTGTGATTTTAAAAATTACGCAGTCAAAGAGTTAATTTCCATTGAAATGCATCAACATTAATATTAATAGACGCATCAATATTGCATTGTTTTTGTTTGGAATTTCTTTTCAATTATTTTATTTCCCATGAAATATTATGCTAAATTTTTATTTGGGGAGTGACAACGCTTTGATTGCTAATAATATGCAAATGTATTTGAAAGTCATAAAATTGATTAAATGTCCATCTCTAAACAATTACACATGTTTCAGATATTTTACATTTTATTGAATGTCCAATTTGGCATTCCAGCATGGAGGCATCATTTGGATGTCTTTGAAAATATCGATATATATATATAATATATATAAATTATATATTTATTTAATATAAATAGTTAATATTTTAAGATTTCAATGACGCAAGTGAATATTTCCTTATACATTACTCTGTTAGAAAAATATTCACATTTTCAAATTGGGCCATTTAGTGTTAATTGCTAATTAATTTTTAAAAACCATAAGTTCATAAATTTGTCTTTAATAAACTTTCGAAACGAAGGTTCCACTTGACCAGAATTCATTTATTTTACAAACGACTTTATTCCTTAAATTGCCAAGCAGGCTTGGTATATCTTACTTGACAGCTCATGATTTCTCCTGCAACTAATTTGCACAAAATGTACCACTTCTTCCATTATTCACTTCCGGACACTTTTTCGTAACGTTTTCGCACATAATCTGTCCTGTGTTACCGCACACTGTGTTCTGTAGTTTTTTTCCAACTTAGTAATTCATTCAAACGAACAATAAATTGTGTATGTATAAGAAATATTCTACCTTCATATATTGTATTTGTCACCGTGTATATTTGTTTTACCATATTTAACACTATGTACATTGATTCATTGAGTTGCTATTAGTGAAGCAGATTTTTCTACTGATTATTCTTGTATATAATACATAAAGATATGATTGTGATATTTTGTTCAATTTCTTATAGTTGTAGCAAAGAGGGAAACTGTAGGTTCGCTGCCTTCAGATTAGCGCAGTCGTGGAGAGCATAGCTCAATAATGGATTAATTATTTCGTTTTATGAATCGGTCAATTAATTAAATTTATCCTGAAACTAAAATTTATATTATTTTCAATGTATTACTTTTGTATTCAAGTTTGAAAATCTAACTATTAAATCTAATTCTTAAAAAAATAGTTGCATATTAGAAGTTTTCAATTATTTATTTTATTTTCAGTAATTAATTACATTTGGATTCAAATTAATATACTTCTTTTTGAATTTAATTTCAGTTTACTTTAGGAAATGACTGGCAATACATTGTTTTACCAATCCCTAATATGCAATTTTGATTTTTTTACGGAACAAAGCTAAAGTAGAATTAATTATTTTGTTTCTTTTAGCATGGGCTACAAAAACGTGAATTAATATGCTAAAACATTTTCTAATCCAGAATTCATCAATAAAAATAATAATAAACAATATAAGCGATATTTATAATGGAAAGCTAAAAGCCTTTATTTATCATAATAATTTTATTATTTAAAAAGTTTATTAGCAGTTAGTGTGTTGGTTACCTACCTTTCTGACATGTTTGAAATTCAACTGAACTTAAATTCATTAAATTATATTTCTTTATTGAACCTTTATTGTAACCAGCCTCATACTACAAGCCCCTGAAATTAAACTTAAGTGCTTTATGATCCCATGTGTTTATGTGCTTAACGTAATTTACATTTACCATTAAGGATTTGGTTTTGGCTGAAAAAAATGATGCTCTCTGTACAGTTAAGCACAGCCCATGTACATCTAAGGCGTACGTCTTTCTATTCAATTAAAAAAAAATTCAATAATACATACATCATGTGTAAAAGTATTAGTTTAGATAGTATCGTGCTTTGTCCATATAAAGTAACTTTGCCATAGATACATTCAAGGAAGCATTTATGTGTAAACGTCCCATAGAATTTTGTAAGTAATATACTAACTATTGAATAAAAATATACGTCAAATATGCGTGTGATGAAATTTTGCACCTAGCTGCTCATAAGGATCATTGTGTATCTAAATGAAAAATAGGATTACGATTACGATTACGATTCTGTAGTTTTAGGAAAAAATTGAAACACCGTTGAATTTCTCTAATATATTTATTTATAAATATCATACAACCCTATAATTTAATTTGTATCTTCTGTTCTGAAAATTAAAAAAAGGGAATGGAAATTGATGATAGTTATAATGTTTGATACGTATTAATTATCAAATGAATCCTAATTGTTTTATTTGACGAGTAAATGCGAAATATCTGTAATTGTAGAATGCTAAATACATTGAGAGATTGAAATGTAAAACGCTTTTCGTAATGCCTATCAAATTTCTACAAACAATGTAAGCTTTTTTTCATAGAAATTCCATAAAATCTTTTTTCTTTTATGGTGATCAAATTACTCTGTATTTTACTTTCATTTCACATGAACGGAAGAATGCTTTTGTGCCATATGGAAAAACTGTTTGAGTTATTTGTTTCATCGTGGGAATGCTGCAGTAAACAAATTCATTAATTGACTAACAATAAAACTATAAAAAACGTTACTATTTCATGATTTAATATATGTCAAATTCTCTGATCTTGTGTTTTGAATCGATTCTATAAAAGTTTTATTATTACTTTTCTAAACTCTCACTATCACAAATACTTATATTCTAAAATTGCCAATAATCTAGAGAAATGTTTGAATATTCCTTTAGAAATGGCACGAATTTTTTCTTTTAACATTGATTGTCAAATATAATTTTTTCCAAAATGAAACTTCATAAAATACAAGCTTTTTAATAAGTTCTCTGTAATTTCTAAGGTATTCAAAATGTGTGAGTTTCTATACGTGTTTGGAATTCAAGCAATAATTCGAATAAACAGAATTTTTCATTTTTTTAAATTAAAAAAGTGAATACAATTTAGATCTAACATGACTCGTTTAACTCAACAATGGAAATATGTGTATAAAAATTCACAGTTTTAATTACAATTTGCTATAAAATGTATGAGGGTTGTTGTGGAATATATTATAAATGCTTCATGTGCGTGTAAAACTTGCTTTATCAGTTTCATTTATATTATAAACACACAATTTAAGGCTTTCAGATCACAAAACATGAATCAAATTATAAATAAAAATTTGAAGAAAATCCTTTTTACCTATATGCGCTTTCCTTATAGCAGGACCTATCCTTATAACGTTAATTACATATAGAACTAGAGAGGGTATTTAAAGTAATTGTATCTGAATATGTTTGGTGCTATCTGCACTCTATCTACTGAGCAGGTTCGTATTCGGGTTCAAGATATTGCATTTTGCCACTCAATTTTTAGTAAAGCGTACAAGATTCTTGCATTTAAAGGAAAAGAGAGTATGGATATTATTCTAGTCTTACACTTGAGTGTGAATGTTGGCGAATATTTATGATATGCGTAGTTATAGCAGGGAAAGTTCTTTATTATGTTTATTTAAGAATTCAGAATATGGTGGTGTTTTATGTGACAACTGTATTTGCAAAAACAAACTCTTTACAGAAATATTCAATCAATATGAAAAAGAATTAATTTTACTGTTCTTCTAATTAATGATTGTTTGAAACTTTATGTTAAATAATGTTTTTAATTATAAAATATTTAAAAAAAATTCGATTTCAAATAACCATATGCTGTATGATATGTATTCCAAGAATAAATACTATGTGTGAATATCAGTGTTATTTTATTCTATCTGAAACATCACTTACAGTTTATTATTATATTGTAGCGGATTCTGACAGAATAAAAATGGCATTTAATTAGAAATGTATTGTCCTTTGACACACAAGTATTTTTATTTCTAACCAGAAAATTATTCAGAGGTAAATAACTGATGTTTGAAAAATAAAGCTTTAGTCACACGAGAAAGCATAAAAAGTGGAACAACCAAGCTGAATATAAAAAGAAACAACAGCCAAACAACCTGTTCATTGCAATGTAGAAATAACTCAGATCTATGGTTTCTTTCTTCGTTTTACCTTCTATTACTCAAATTATTAATCATAATGGTAATAAAAAATGGAGCTATCATTAATTAACTACAAGATAATTTTAGGCTTTATTTTTAGTCAAATCTATAAAAAAAACCTGCATTAATTAGAAACCGGAAAAAAATCAAAACAGATCTTAAAAAAGAAGAACAATCAAAAGATTGTTAAGCTGAAGTTTGTAAGTAACGATACAAACATGAATGGTAGAAGTCAGAAAGAACACATTAATGAAAATATAGAGAATAATGAAAAAAATGTATTAGAAACATATTTCGTAGTTACAGTAAATGAATCAAATGGTAAAGTCCGGAATCTTTAAGTTGTGATTAAACTAAGTGAAGTGAAACAAAAAAGCAACTATTAAACTCAGTTTTTATTCATAAAAATATATTAATCATGATTAAAAGAATGCAAAATTATCGTACTTCAAAATCGTAGAACTAATTAACCAAGAAATGAGTTACATTTGCGTATTTCTTCAAAAAAAAAATGAAGTCACTGTCACAAGATTTTATTTCTTCTGAAGTGGAATAAAGGCTCCAATTTTAATTATCAGTTCATCCACTAGATCTTCTAAAATTCCATCCCTTTTCCAATAAGTATTTACAAACTTTTCCACATAACGGCAATGCGCTCCCCATTCTCTGGAAGTCATTTTACCCATAATTGACACAATATATTTTGTAAATTCCCCAAACTTAAAACACCAGTACCATATATTTCATTGATAAGCCTTTTAAACTATAAACTGAATTTTAAAAATATGAAATGCCATTAATATTATCCAAAGAAAAGTTTAATAAAATTAAAAGAAAAATTAAAACAATTCTTAATGAATAATTTGGGAATCAAGAGAATGGATAATTTGGAAATCAAGTTGTAATTTTAGTTGGCGATAAATCGCCAAATGTGACAACCTTCCGCATTATTTTCTAATAATCCTAAAAGTGAAAAATTGATGCCTCAAAAGCGATAAATCGCCAATTTGTTGCTTACGTATTTTGAGACTTCAACAATTTGTTACATACGCATTTTGAGGCTTCAAGAACCTCAAAACAAAATAACATCATATTCTCACATGATAATAAGCAAAGCGAATATAAAGACATGTTTCAATTACGGCTAAAGCAAGAAGACGAATAATCAAATGTTTTTATCGCTTCAAATTGACGCCATAAAAAATAATTTTCAGACATCCATTTAATTCCTCCTATTCGAAATGGATCTTCCCTACCAAAACCTGTTTCTATCATGACCTTTGTAAACAAAGACATTTGGCAGGAAATGTCCCCGTAATGGACACACAGTTCAGTTGTACTAAAAAGCACCGATTTTAAAAAGACATACGAAATTTATTTGGTAGAACGTTAAATATGTTGTACGATGGTGATTATCATATGGTATGGATCATGCTCGAGAATGGTATATGTATCTAAACAGCAGTAATTAAATAATAACGCTGAAATATGTGCACCTAATCCTTCCCCCTTCTGTTGAACAAAATAATCCACTAGAAGTTATTAAAACTTTCATTGTTATTCTGCAATATTAAGCAAGTATTGATGAGTAATTTTTATAACTAAATGCCGAATAAATTAGTCCGGTAATACTGAGTTTGAGTGTGTCCCTGTGATCTTTTTAAAAAAAGAATCACAATATAAATTTTTTTTAAAAATACTATATTGCACTGTTTACGCCAGCTGTTTTTCTCTGGTATATAGGAGTTTTATAATGCAAAAGCAACTAAGAAAAACATCTGCTATATCAGGAAATTGCATATTATCAAGATTACCAGCTCTTTATTACAGAAAACACTAACAAAAGACGTTTTAACTTATCTTTTTCTGCTCTTTTTGTTTTGTGTATGTTAGATTACGTATTCTCACCATAGGAACGTGGTCTGACAAAAATCTTTCACTATCTTGTAATCTTTAGAATCTATTTTTGAAATATACACTGCATTGCAGTTCTCGCTTTGCCAGAGGTCTCTGAAAAATTACAAAGCCCCCCACCTCTCACCAAAGATTCTCGTTTCTGATGGTTATTTATATTTTGAAGACCAAGGATTGTTTGCATCATTCGATTCGCCTATTCTGTCATATTTCAACATTAATCTAAAATTTTCAATGGAGCAAAACGAGGTACAACATTTTGGTAAAAAAAATAACTTCTCTATTCTAAACTTCAAAAGTAAAAAAAAGAAAAAAAAATACACGATATAAGTAAAGGAAAAATGAATTGATATTTTAAAATTATATAACTCTATAAAATGCTATTTCGATTAATTTTTATAGCATTGTTTCTACTAATCGTAAAAACAGAAATAAAATGTATTTCAAAAATATACAGCAAAATGAGGATTTTAGAGAGCCGAACTTTAAGGGAGAAAAACGTCATTATTTTATAATGACTAATGGCTAATCAAACTAATGGCTAGTAAGCGAAGATGTTCAAAGTAAAAATAATTCTACTTCTAAATACAATACTGCAACAGCTTATCAAACAGCTGAAAAACAAAGAAATATCAAATTATTTCTTTTCAAACACACACACCGTTTCTTAACTGGCCAAAATAACTAAATGACGAACGTTATGTGCAAGCCAGGAACTAACAATAAAGTCTACTATCAATTGCAATAATCAAGTAAGTATTAAATAAATTATATCTTATTATCATTAGAAATTACCATAACAATGTTGTACTCTTTAAAATAATTCTGTTGTAGTGACATGCCAGTTAGTAATTAATTCCTTGCAATCTTTCAACCTTATATGACATTAAAAACGAGTTCAAAAATAGTAATTTATTCTGCGGCAAGATTAAAACTAATTAACCTTGTTAAAAGAGAAATTAACGCATAAAAAACATTTTTATTTCCGAGGTATGTTACTTGGGAATTACAGATAAAGAAAGTTGATGCCATTTTCAATAATTAAGTTTTTTTATTACTTACAGTTAACTTTAAAACATTGATTAACCAACGTTATTTTAAGACAAATTAAAGTAATTTCTTATAAATGCATTCTGAAAATATGTACATTCCAGTGACTAAGAGATTAAATTCAAGTGAACGATAAAATTTCTATAAAACCTCAGCATGTAAAAATATATACTCTAATAATATACAAACATACCAATTACAAATTCGTTACTCCAGATAACATTAAATAATTACAATCCTTCATAAGCTCTGGGTGATTCCATATTCTCAGTTAATAATAGCTTCACAAATTTCCAAAAGATGGCAGCACCGCATGAGAAAGAAATTAATATGCTACTCCAACCGAACCAAATGAAACTTTCTCAAATACTGTTTGGTAAAATGTGCTACTGCAATTTTAATCAACCTCCTGTAAGTGGACAGAAATATTATCCAATGAATTAAAAAAAATTCATGAATCTGGAATAATTGTGAATATTTTTTCTGTAAAGAAACTTGTTCCTGAACATAGAGTGTCAATTTTTAAAGCGAATAATTTCTGAAACTTGTTTATCTCCAGCCATGTCACAGAATTGTATAGCTCTACATTGATGCAATTAAAATACCAGTAAGCACGAAATAATCATTTGTCAAGTATAGAAATTGCCTCGAATTTTGGCCATTAATTTTGTTTTTTAAATTTATACGAAATGTAAATAATTAAACGAAAAAAAAGTGTGCTTCATCCAATTAAATAAATACTACGAATAAAACGTTTAAATTTACTTTCAATTTATCCATTAATGCAGTTGAAAATGACAATATTTGTGTTTATTCCATTTGGAAGAAGTAACAGAAAGAAGGAGCAGCGAAATATGATGAAATCGATTATCAAAATGCGAGCTGTAATACTTTTGAAACAATTAAGAAAAGGAGAACAAAAAAAATTAAAAAATACGAAAAGTTTATTATCGAGTTGGAGAAGTTTTAATTACCTTCTTGTAACAGAGATGCGAAGAAGACTTAATAATTGCTTGCAATTACTCTGGTTTTTAAAACGCCATCAGTTTCATTTTATTTAAATAGCTAGTATTGAAGAAATATTGCTTGAATAGTTTTTACATGGTGAATGGTAAATTAAAGTTTGATTTTAAAATATGGAACTAAGAAAAAAAAATGCACCCTTCTTTAAACTATATCAAATGCATACTTATATTTGCAAATGCCAGTCTTATACTTTGTGCAAGTAATTCTATTTATTCATGAAGTGCTTGATTGCAAATTTTAGATTTTATTCTTCTGCGCTCTTTTTTTCTTTCTCTCTCTCTTTCTATGTATGTACGT